>QGSO01000423.1:244552-494688 GCA_011037825.1 Carya cathayensis | reverse complement strand
AAGATGCCGCCATAGCCTGTGTCACTGGCGTCAGTCTGGACAATCTTGAAGCTATTTAAAACAGGAATACCAAGACACGGAAGAGTTTTGACGTGTGTCTTGATTTTTTGGATAAGTTTGGTGTGAACATCAGTCCACGGAGCAGGATTAGATTTTAGCCTCGCGAACAAGGGGCGACACTGTTTTCTCATATCCTGGTAGAAATCAGAGATGTAATTCAAAGAACCAAGAAATCTTTGAAGTTGGTTCTTGTCAAGAATAACATCTGGAAATTTGTCAGCAAACTCAATAGCTCGCTGGATGGGTTTGATTTTTCCTTCGAAGATGTCATAACCAAGGAATCTGATCTTGGTTTGGAATAGTTTCATTTTCGAAGCAGATAGAACAAGTCCATTTCTTTTGATGACCGCAAGAAACGTTTCAAGATGTTTCCAGTGTTCATCAATAGATTTGGAGAATACAAGCACATCATCTATGTAGACAATGGTGAATAAGGTGAATGACGAAAAAATGTCATTCATGATATTTTGGAATTCACTAGGAGCGTTCTTCAACTCGAATGGCATGACGTTCCACTCGTAGTGTCCCAGAGGGGTGGTGAAACCAGTCTTGTAGCGGTCTGACTTCCTGATTTGGATTTGCCAAAATCCAGACTTAAGGTCAAACTTGGAAAATACGACTGCACCTTCTAACCTTTGAATTAAGTCTTGCTTATTTGAAATAGGGTACCTAATCCACTCTAAGACCTCATTCAGGGGTTTATAGTTTATGACCAGACGGGGAGTCCCTCGCTCAATCTCAGCTTTTTTCTGGACATAAAATGCTGCACACGACCAAGGTGACTTGCTATGCCTAATGATACGTTTAGCAAGAAGATCCTCAATCTCAGATTTGCAAAACTCAAGGGTTTTCCTATTCATTTGAATAGGTCTCACCTTGGTGGGTATTTTGGATTCTGAAAATCCTTTAATGTGAGGGAAAGAAACTTCATGTTTCTTCCTATGCCAGAATGCAGTAGGAAGGTTTGAACAAACAGAAGAGATCAAAACCTTTTGAAAATCTGCGATTTTTGCTTGGAGCAAAGGATCCTTTAGATTTTCGGATACTCTTTTGAACTTAATTTCTTGTTTTAGAAAATCAAGATGTTTTCTTTTAGCAGAAAGCAAAGACAAAGATTTTCTATAACAATCACGTTCATACTTAGAAGCAAACTTAAATTTAACTTTCTGTCCCCATGGGTCAGTGGTGATCCCATCATGTTCAGAAAGAAAGGGGTAAATCATGTTAAGGAAAGGCATCCCCAAAATTACATCATGGGAGATGTTTTTGATCAAGACAGATGGAATTTTAAAACAAACGTTGTCCTGGCAAACATGAGCATTATTTAGCTCATAGCGGATCTTCATCTTAGATCCGTCTGCCGAGAATAAATTCTCTTCGGACTTTTCAAAGTACTAAGTAGGAACTAATCCTTCACGGATACAGTTTAAGTCAGCACCTGAGTCAATCAAAGCAATAGCAGAGAATTTGTAATCATGAGCAACAATAATCTCTACCAGACAAAGCCATTTCTGTGGAGCAGAATGACGAAGCAAACATATATCCTTATTAGGGTTAGAAGATTCAGTATGGTCTAAATCGTTTGATTCATCGCCTGAAGGATTTTGATCAAATTCATTTTGGATTTTTAATTTAAGTAAATCTTGTTTAAAAGATACATTCTCAGATTTAAGGGTTTTAACCTCCTCTCTGAGTTCAGAAATTTCTTTTTTAACAAGAGAAACTTCATTTTGTAAATCCTTTATAGAGCCATCTTCACTTTATAGAAATCTCTTTGGGTTTTTGTTTTTGAAATCGTCCCAAAGTTTCTTCAAAAGAGATTTTCCCTGAAGATGCAGACTCTTTGCGAGTCATGTTCTTCTTAAGTTGTTTGAGATACTTCCCTTTCAACTCAGGGTTTTCTATTTGTGCAATAAGAGATAAGAGCATGTTTTCATGTTCTTCCTCTTTTGTTAAAATCTTTTGCCCGCCAGGTTCCTGATCCAAAACATGAATTGTTTTCTTTTCAGGTTTACAACAGGAATCATTACAACCAAACTTAATATTTGGTGAGTTAGAATGATCTGAGTCTGAGTGATAACTTGAATCATTAGAACTTAGTTCATCCTCATCCGAAGATATAGGAGATCCATTTTCGAGGAGTCGAAACAAATCTTCTTGATCAGCGGCATTGATATGCAACTCATTAAGTTTTTTCTTAATCTTGGGCTTCTTGGGGCACTTGTCTGCAAAGTGTCCTTTCTTGCCACAAGCAAAACATGTTCCCTTAGAGGGAGTTTTAGAAAACCATTTTTGAAAAGGTTTCTTTTTGGAAACCGGTTTTGAAACTGGTTTTTGATAAAATTCATCGCGGGGTATTCTCCTGTGACTCCCACGAGGTTTAGAAAACTTTTTAACAGTTTTCTTATGTTGCCTAGATGGAGCAATACGAGGAAGGCCAAATTGTTCACAAAAGTTTCCCATTTCGTATTTGGCTTTCTTTCTATCATTCATCTGTTGGGCAATCATTCTTTGATCATTGCACATACTAATACCAAGTTTCTGAATCATACTTACGATATCACCATAAGTGTGATCATTGTAATTCAGTAACCCCAAGGCATCAGTAAGTGAATCCTTAACCTTAATGGCAAACAAACGAGGCAATCCATCAATGAACTTTTCTTTCCAATAAGGCATGTTAGAGTCATCTCGAAGCATAACTCTAGACATAAAGACATCTTTATACCAACGGTAATCAGACATCTTATTGCATCTCAAATTGTTCAAATAATCAGAGATACGATTGGTTATGTTGGAAGGTGTTCCAACAAAGTGTTTAATAAGGGTATAAATCAGGGTGTTGACGGCATCAGGCTCTCCTTGTCCTATGCGTTCGTCAAACACAGGGAAACCTTCTTCAGTCTTTTTGACTGCAGAACGGATTTCACCTCTTGCTGTGTCAGTGAGATGTTTATCCCACCAGGAGCGAAGCATGCCTGAAAATCCGGTGGTCAGGATGTCAACAATGTTAGGCTGGCTAAGATTGTTGTTGATATAGGCATTAGCAACCATAGACATACGCTGGACAGTATTGAGGATTTCCTGCTCAGATAATCCATCAATATTCCATTCATACATTTGGTCAGCAGATACGGAGAATTGAGATTGGAAACCTCTTTCCTCGAATTGCAAGTCAGGGGGTGTGGGTCTTGAATACCAGTTTTTCGTAAGACCAATGGGAGTAGGTCCTTTCGAATAAAGTCTGGCAACAGTGGGTCTTTCCAAGGAAAGATCCTGAAAACCACTTTGAATTAAGTCTATTTTCTGTACTAAGGAATTATCAGACCAAGTGTCATCAGACAATTCATTATCATCCAAAGTTTTCACAGAGAAAGAATCATTAAAATCAACCCCTTTGCTGTCTTTGTTTAGAACACTGACAGATGGTTTTTCTTGCTTAACCTCAGCAAGCATTCGTTCAATCTTATCAAGAGTACTATCGACCGGTGTAAAAGCAATTTTTGGTCTCCTCTCTGGTAAGTTGACTAAAGGTTTTTCAACCATTTTGGCAGGTTTTTGAAAAATAGTTGTTTCAACCATATTCTCTATACGGTCTAATTGTTGACCTATTGTATGGAGAGATTGGTTAACAAAATTATTTTGTTCTATAATCTTTCGAGTTTCGAACAAAACATTTTCACCTGGTTTTGAAATCTTAAAAGGAGAAGCTTTTACTTCTACTCCTTGATGAGCAATCAGGATAGTTTTTAAAGGAGGGTGGCTGGTTTTAACAACAGTCCTGCCTTCTTCTTTAGTAAAATTTGATTTTAAAACATTTAAAGCTTTCTTCGAATCATCCTTCTTTGAAGCATAATGATTCTCAAGAAAATCAAAGAATAACATGTGTTTGTTAGTAGAAATCATCTTAGTCGTCCATTTCCTTCGAATCTTCTGTTTCTCAGGAGTTGAGTAAATCTCGCAATAAGATTTTCTCTTATCACGGTTTTCAGAAAGATTTAAATTCAGCAAGCAAAAAAGCCATATCAATAGAATCAAGGGTTAGTATTTCATCATTGGGATAAGATGCCCTATTCATCATCATTAATTGAGGATGAACAGGAGCAACCATATCAGAAGCGGTAGGAGATAATGAATCATTATCTTCTTTTTGTACTTCTTCTTGTACGGATTTATCCCCTGCAGTGTACATGGCAGATGTAACCTGGGACTGAGTTGAAATTCCTTTCAACTTCTGATCCCTAAGATCTGAGATTATAGGAGTTTCATCTGGCTGAAATTCCTTGATAATGACTGGACGAGAAGATCGTTGATCTTCCAAGAATCTATTGAGATTGGCATCTCTAAGACCTTGGTCCGAACTGATAGAAGATCTAGATCCAGCAAAAGAATTTCTTCTTTCATTAGAACTAGATGGTTCAAAGGATATCTTTACAGTACCATCCAAATACTGCTTGATATAGCTCAGGTCCTGCTTAGGTCGAATTTCCACTGGTGGAAGTTCTTCCTTAAGGACCCATTCCTGTGGAAGTTGTATATCCTTCCAGTAGAGTCTTTTGGGTGTTCTGATGTTAGCATTTTCGGTAGAGCTACACATCAGGAGGGTCTCGTTTTTTGGAGACTTGATCTTAGCCTTTGTCTCAAGGCTAGAGCTCAAGACTCTGTAGTATATACGATAAACTAAAGACATGGGTCTACTGCCTTCCTGCATGTTAAAACCAGAGGTTAGAACATTCAAAGTTAGTACAGACAAGACATGTTTATCATATAAATCAACAGTTAAGTCAGGATAGCAATCAAAATGAACAGGACCATCCATTAGAGAAGTTTGAACTACTCCTAATGCACTATCCTCAAAATTTTTGAATCGGCCATCCCGTAAACACAGAAGTACAGAAGCATTGATACCTTTTCTGATCAAAGGTTTCACTGCTACTTGTACTGATGCAATATGTATGAACTTAAAACCCTTTTCTTTAAAATATTTTATCAATTCTTTTTTAAAAATGATGCATTGTTCTTGCGTATTGGAAACTGGAAAAGTCTGTTCCATGGTTTTCACCTGGGACATACTCTTCAATTTAAAGTTAAACCAAGGTTGGTGATATAAGGAGTTAACCTTGATCTTTGGCATATGTCATTGATCTATATCATCAATCTCAGTCTCATTTTCTGAGACTGAGATTGATCTACATATATATATTTATATATGTAGATCACACACACACACAGCGCATCAAATCTAAAACTCTGAGTACCACAAATACAAAATCAACCCACGTCTAAAGAGCCTAAATTCAACTGCATTAAGAAACAATAAGAACTTAACTACTCAATAGAACCGAAATTCATACGAGAATTCTAAGATATGCATATAAGGAAGAATATTTTATTCTACGTACTAGATTGATTTTTTTTTATGTAGATTGATTTTTTTTTTTATGTAGTCTATAAAAATAAATCAATTATAGGTTAAATGTATTAATTTATTTTATCAATTTACTAAATATAAAAGATGGTTTTAATTTTGATGGGGCCTTTTTTTTTCCTATTATGTATATACATAATTTTTTTTTTTGTTTCAATTTTAACTTATTGGCATGTAATGATTGAGCATATGCTTGGCACAATTTCTTGAGATGATGAGCATATTGCTCGTGATTAGGGGTGTGAAAATTAATCGAAAAATTGAAAAATCGGACCGAACCAATTTAAACCTGAGGAATGGGTTCAATTTTGGACCAGTTTAGTCTGAGACCGATTCCCTTAGTTCTAAAACTAGCTAGTACCAGTCCGGTTGCTGTTCTATGCTTTTTAGGACCGGACCAGACTAGACCGATTCGCTTTAAATCAATTTTTTTAATATTGTATATAATATTTTTTATATTCTATAAAATTTATATATAATATATAATAATATAAATTATAATTGTATATAAGATAATGTTATTATAATTTATAATATAAAATTTTAATCTTAAACATGAATGTTTAATTGATCATATGCTTTAATCATAAAATATATATTAATAATATTTTATGGCCTAACAAATTTTCAATATATTCTTTTTGATAAGTACATCAGTAAATTAGTAATACTTTTATACATTAGTATATAATGTATACTAATGTGTACTCCAAGTTCACAAGTTTTATACAAGAAAAACTTGATTAAAACATAGAAATTATTTTATATCATCAGTAATGTGTCAATAAGAATTAGATTTGTTTTTGGAAAAAGTTAGCTCTCGTACTTATAACCTGAATGTACTTATAACCTGAATGAACTGAATCTAGTCTTGTTTAGAATCCCCACCCCCACTCACTATTACATGAATAGGGCATGCCATTAGCTGCTGTTTTCATGCTGATCTGAAAGTGTAACCAAACATAGTCGGCAAAGTAATGGCAAGCTACTACAGCTCAAACACAAACATGATATGGCCCCAGTTATTTTTTTGGTGGGGTTTATAACCCAATTAGTTTTAAACTTAAATCTCCCATCAAACCTAATCTTTTTTCCCTGAGGAAATGATAACAGATGCCAAACATTTAAAGAGCAAAAAGTTTTACTTACCCATCCCAGAGCCCAATTTCCCTTTCACATTCAGACGCCAACTCCATTACAGCTGCCTCATAATAGTCCCCTCAACAAAATACCTACTCACCCTCGTATATTGAATAAAATGATAGCACCCACAGATCAGAGATCCACCATCTAAACGAAAATAACAATGAATAGAAGCTTGGTATATTGAATAAAATGATTTCTCAAGTTAAGGAATGATTAATATTGAATAAAGCTTGGTATATTACCCCTCAGGCCCTTAAAAATAAAATAAAATAGAAGCTCAGAAGAAACTCATCTCTAGGCCCCTGAGATTCTAAATGCTGAATGAAAGTTTTTAAAAATGTGATAACATTCTGCACAAGAACGGTTGCTTTGAAACAAAAATTGTCACTTACCCTTTGGAATCATTATGAATCCCATAAGCAATTATCTATTCATTGTTTTCATAAGTAACAAAAATTTCACTAAGAAGGTCAAAATGTATAATCCAAGTTCACAAGTTCTATACAAGAAAAATACCTATCAGAGGGGAAAAGACAATATAAAATGATGTAAAGTTTAGCCCATTAAAGTCTGCAGAAGTAGTCAAACATCTGTAATGAAAAAGAAAATCTTGAGTTCCCTCATCGTTGGTTCCAGTTCCTCAGAGGTTCGAGCATTTTTACCCCACTACAACATTTTGTGGCTTTTGCCACGAATTCTTTTTCTGCGGATATATATCGTGGAAAAAAGTAGGCTTTTACCACTAAAATGATTAGAGAGAATAAACATACGCATTTTCCCATGAAATTGTCTTAATGGATAATGTTTGATGGCAAAAAAATTTTCACGACCACGTATGTAGTTTTTGTCATCAACTTGTTTCCTGGATAATAAATATCGGCAACATATAAACCTTTAATGGAAAAATAATTATTGTGACGAATTAAATTGACATTTTACCACAGATTAAAGTCATCGCAAAAAACTATTTGATTTATATCTTCATTTTCGTGGCTTAAAAACCTTTTCCCACGACTTTTTGTCGCCGCAAATAAGTATTCTAGTTTAGTCTAACCATTTAATCATCATCGTTGGATTAAATTTAGATCAACGGTCTACATTAAATTGAAACCCTAATATTTCCCCCCACCCCGTTCACTTTCTCTTTCTCTCTCTCTCCTCCCATCAGCTCCCCCGCGCCGCACCCCCTCCCCATTCGCTCTCTCTCTGCTCGGCTCCATCCCAGGCCACCGTCGCCGCCACCGAGCACGACCACCTCACCGGACCCAGCCACCCCACCCCATGCCTCCCTCTCCCTCTCTTCCCTTTCTCTCTCCCCGAGGCAAGCCCAAACCGAGTCCCTCACTCGGTTCCCTGCCGTCGCAAGCCAATCTGACGCCAGCGGTTGAGCCACACCACCACCACCAGCCCCCCACCTCGCCGACGACCCGCTTCCTCCCTTTCCCACAGCCGAAGCCCCCAAATTTCCCTCTCCCTCGCACGCTCCATCTCCCTCTCGGCATTCTCTTCATCACGGCCCAAATCCGCCGCTAGGCCCACTGTGAGCCACCACGACCGTCTTAACTCCTTCCTCAGAAAAGACCCCCACCCGCTGCCATCATCCTTGAGTCCGGTAAAACAAATCCATTGTGACAAATGGGTTTCAAATGCCACAGAATCTGCTTTTACAAAGGAGATTTAGTGCTGGGTGATTAAATCCAGGGCAAGGTTCAAACTTTTGGGTTGTTTTCTTTATCCTACATATTCTAAGCATTCAAATGTGCTTTCTTTTGGTTTATTTATCTAGTAGTTTAATTTTGTGCTTAAGTATTTGTTGATAGGCTTCAGCGAAGCGATTCAAGGTGACCGGTAGAGGAAAAATAGTTCGGAGGAGAGCAGGAAAGCAACATTTGCTATACAAGAAGAACTCCAAGTATCGGTATATTCATTATCCAGACTGCTTTCTATAAAGGAGCTGTTATCTGTAATTGAGTTTGAGAAATTATCACGTTAGTGTAACAGAATAGGTATATTCATTCCCTATGCAAGTATCGTGTGTTTTTCTCTCTAATGAGATGTTAATTACCTCTTGTTCTATTGCCTTTTTTTATGTTATCTGATGGCTTTGCTGCATCATTTGTGAAGTTTCTGATGGGGTATGGGCTCTTTAGACTCCAATAGAGAGAAATTTTATTGGTTTTTAATGGAGTAACCTGCAGATTTTATCTAATAGAGGAAGTGACAAATCCTCGTTATATTGAGTGGTTTGCTGTCCTGGTTCAATAAGAATGATTAAAAAGATATTCTATATAGACATTGGACCAGAAACCTAGAATGATTTATTTTTTTTGATCGGTAATCAAGAAGTTTTATTCAACGTAAATGGCAAATCCCAAGTACACAGGGCGTATACTTGAAAAAGTGATAGTTCTGGGTCATCTCCTAGAATGTAATATGCCTAAGAAGTGATAGTTCCTGACATATCAGGCCATTTGGAATAATAATTGCTCTTGATATAATTGTAAACCATCTTATAGTAGTAGAGGAGCTTTAATATGAGGCATTTAATTAAATTTTTTAAATGCATAGGTGCATTATATGATCCTATATAGTATATAGTGGTTGGTTTTTTAGTGAAGTTATTTTGTGAAGCCTAAGAAGATTTATTCAATTAATCTACACTTTAGGAACTCCACAGTTGGATTGACACAACAATGAACTCATGGGCATTTGTCAATGATCTTAGGAACAATGTTGTTTTCTCTAGCAGAGACCGTGATAATTATGTATGGACATTCTGTTGTTCAATAACTTTGAATTGCAGGAATGCTTAGCCTTTCATGTACATATCTACTGATGATATTCCCTAAAACTAATTTTTTTTTTTTGTTGTTGTCACGATTAGTTTATCTAATAAGTAATAACTTGGGCTATACCTATTGCTTTCTATTAATATTACTTATATATATATATATATAAATATATATATATATATAAAGGTTATCTGCAGCATCTGTCCAACACAGTATAATCCTTTTGTGCTTCTTTTTGTTAGTTTGTTACTTGTTAGGATTCTGTCATGTTTTTACTTTTGCCAGGTTTTAGGTTGATTTTAGCAGTATAATTTGTCTTGATAATTGCAGGTTCATGTACACTTCAAAATTTGTGTGATACGTTGGGAGTGTTGCTACATTGAACTTGGTTTGACATGGCATTTTCCCTTCACAATATGGCACCAGTTACCGTCCTACACTAGCATTTGGTTCACTACATGTAGATCCCCACCAGCATGGAATGGTGTTGGATAAAGATGAATTATTTTGAAGTGTTGGGATAAAGATGAATTTGTATAGCATTTCTTGGTATTGGTTTCTAAAACTTGAATGTATTGGGAATGGATAAGTTTGTAAAAACAAATGTAAATTTTTGTAATATTTTATTTTTAAATTATTATAAGTGTCAATTTTGATCTCTAATGTTGGAATATTTTTATTTAAGCCTATATTAGACTATTTGTTATGAATATTTTGGGCTAAATATCTCTTATTTTTTTGCATTTCTTTTTCTAACATATCTTAGCTTTTGCCGTGAATGTAAGTAGTGGCAAATACATTTTACCACTATATTCTCGGTAGCTATTACGTATTTGCCACCAATCTATAGACTTTCATGAAAAATGAACATTAGCAATCATACAAGATGGTGGGAAAAAGATGGAGTTTGACAACTACCCTTCATTTTGTCACCACGAAGTCTATTACAATACATGTTTTTGGCACAACAATATACATCATAAAAAACTTTATGCCACGATATTTTCTACAAATATTATCGTGAGAATTGTATTATTTCCAACCAAATAGATTAGTGGGTAAATAAAGTTAGAGGACTACAAGGTCTTAAATCCAAACATTTTTTGCCATGGGCCAAATTATTTTTTATCACAAATTAGATTCGTGGCAAAAAAGCATCTTTTCCCATGAAAAAAAATTTTGGTGGAAAAATAGTATTCCCCACTTATTATATGCCACCAACGACCCACGAAAAATTTTGGTGGATAAAATTTTTTAGTCACTTAATTCTAGCTTTTTCTGACCACTCTCCTCCGTGGCATAAGCCCCAAAATCTTGTAATGCCTCCAAGTACACCATAGCAAGTAGGAACTATTTTCCACACTGCAGTAATTTGTGAGCTCCACCTACATTCTCCAAGAGTCAAAAAGATCCTCTATTTGGCTAACATATAACCCAAGACAAACCAACCCAACAGAAAAATCCTATCAACAAAACACCAGCTATCTCGCAATAGAGTAAAAGACGACCCATAAACTCACAAATCAGAATGGCACCCACAAATCAGAGAATGGCACCCAATTAGCAAAACGAAAATAACAATGGCACCCACATATCAACAAAACAAAAATAACAAAGAACCCAAACATTGGCACCCTCACAAACCGAGCAAAATAAATGAGAAAAATCAAGGCTAGGGGTTCGAATCTTACCGTGTTGTTGATATATGATATGGAGAGAAGCTTTGAGCAACTGCTAGAAAGGAGATTTTACGTGAAAGAAAAGGAAAGAGCCGTGCGGGAGATAGGGAGAAGGAGATGTGCAGGAAAAGGAAAAAAGAAAAGAAAAGAAGGAAATGGTCGTGAAAGAAGGAGATGTGCAGGAGAGAAGCAGAGGAGTCATGCAACGAAGGAGATGGTCGTGGGAAGGAAAAGAAAAGAGGTGTGAGATAGACCAAGAAAAGGGTAACGACCGTCCAACAGAAAATAATAAAATATTAATATGAAGGTGCTCTAGTTTACTTCATAAATAAAAAGTACCATTGATTTTGTTGCTTAGATGATTGACATAAGAGAATGGGTGAATTAGATTATATTTAAAAATTAATAATTATAAATTAAATATATAATATAAAATAGAAACAAAATATGAAGCAACAATAAATATAAAGAGTGAGGATAAGAAAGAAGCAAACTCAATACGTTAATGAGATTCGGCCCCACTGCCTAAGTCCTAATCTCAAGCTACCCCTTGAGGATCTCCAAATTCACTATTCAACCTCCTTCAAGTGTAGATAGAATTTATTACACATTCGAACAACATCACTATAAAGGATCCGTATAGAACACCATCTACACTTGCAATCACCTTACACATGATGATTCAACTATTCCCTGTATAAAACACTTTCTACACAAACAATGGTTATACACACCTTTTTACTGATACAAGAGCTGATAGTGGGTAAGTTATCTGAGAACACTCATCAATAAGTGAAATAAGAATAATACAACGCAAATTATATCTTTCTCAAAATGAACGAGCGTTAAGGCTCAATATTTAGAGAAAATAGATTGAAAACTTTGAATGAATGTTGCAAAACTTGCAATGATATGCGTATGCTCTTGGTGTTGTGAATTTAAAACTCTTAAATAATCTATTTATAGGCATATGAGACTTCATATTCAAATTTAAAAAGATTCACATGTCAAAGACAACATCATTCACTTTTTTAAAAAAAAATTCATTTAAAAGTTTCTTTTTTTTTTCAGTTATTAAAGACAACATATTCACTTCACAAAAAATTCAAATAAAAATTTTTTCTTTTTCAATTGTCAAAAACAAGATCATTTACTCTTCAAAAAGTTCAAATAAAATTTCTTCTTTTTCAATTGTCAAAGACAACATCATTTACCTTTCAAAATTTTCAAAACTAATTTTTTTACTTTTCGCATATGACAAAAAGAGTATTATTTACTTTTCAAAATTTTCAAATAAAATCATTTACCTTTTACATAAGTCAAAAAGAGCATTAATCACTTTTGAAAATATTCAAATAAAGCATGCACATGTGAAAGATGACAATTAATTATTTTTAATATTTTCAAAATTCAAACTTAATCATGTCATGCACATGTGAAAGATGACAATCAATCATCTTTTAAATTTTTAAATTTAATTTTCAAAATATTCATGCACATGTGGAAAAATGTATTTTAATGTTTTATGATAAAATATTAATTTTAAGCCTTAATCCTAATTTCAAATTTTTCAATATATGTACAACATTACTTTATAAGTTTTAATGTGAGTTAATTCTATTCTTACTCATGCTTGGTTCCTTGATGTACTTGACTCTATTGTGTAGATAACTTGAACTTGAGACTCCTTTATTCTTTGAATTCGTTTGTTATCATCAAAATCTATGTATAGATATATAATTACATGAATCTTGAAACCTTGGGTTCAACAATCTCTCATTTTTTTTATGATGACAAATACTTGATAGAACCTGAGGCCTAGATTAATACTTAAGCTCCCCCTAAGAATGTGCGTTAGTTTTTCAAGCAAAAATATAAATATAATTCCAAACAAATATAACAAGTTTAGCAATTCAAACAATATTAATGTTCTAATCTAAAACTTCTTCTCCTTTTGGCATCATTAAAAATGACTCGCAGAAAATAAATGGACTGAAGAAATTAGTGTATTAGTAAAAAATAGTAGATAATCGAAAAATTGGAGCTGCCCGTGACCCAACAAGTGCTGTAAAACCTTGAGACCTAACTCTATGAATTTAGTGTGGCTGGAGATTTAAACAACAGCCTGATGTTGTTGACAAACGAGATTGAACAGAAATTTGAAGGCTCTGTGTTTCTATTTAATCTCACTGGTTTAGCAAGAAAACTTTTAACTAATGTGTCCAACATATCTTGTATTTTTTGACTAAATAAGATTTGGAGATATGATAGCTTGTCTTGTTCTTTATGCTATATCTATCAAATCAGTCTTAAAATTCATCCAATTCGCATCAAATCTTATTCTTATCTCTATAACTCATCTGCATTCTTTCAATATTCTCGGTTTAAGCTTTTAATTCTTTTCTCAATGGCTCATTCTTCTAACATTCCTCTAGATCCATCCATGAGGTATTATTCATCACAATCTTCTGTCCTTTCTGCAGCTGCCATTAGTGTCATGTTGCAATAAGAGAATAATAATTTGGCTAATAAGTCAGACTATAATACTATCTACGACTTGGTGAGTCTCGGGACTCACTACTCCTCCTCTATAGTTACTTTTTCCCAGCAGCTACATGTAGAAACCATGAGGTTAAAAAGCTTAAAGAACAAATTGTTGTACTTCCGCGAATTGTTCAAAAATCTCACATAAGGGAATGAATCTTTCGGTAGAAGAATAAACAGTTGAAATTTCTATTAGATTTTTCATTCCGCTTACTAGTTCTCATAGAAAGGGATGTCATGATATTGTACGAAGAGAATGAGCGTCTCAAACATAAGGTAAAAAACCTCAAATTTATGTAAAAGTATTTATAAAAATTCTCTCTCTATTTTTATTGACTCTAGTCTATATTTTAAGAGATATTTATAGCATGCATCATACCTATTTATCTTCTAATCATACATAGTCTATCTTCTGGCAAAGGTTTTGTGAAAATATCTGCTAATTGATCTTGTGTACGTATGAACTCTAGTACTATATCGCTCTTCTGCACATGTTCTCGAAGAGAATGATGTCTAATCTCAATATGCTTAGTGCTAAAATGTTGTATAGGGTTCTTTAAAAGATTTATAGCACTTGTATTATCATATTTGATTGAAATGTGATTATACATGAGTTTAAAATTTTCAAATTGTTGCTTCATGTAAAAAACTTGAGTACAACAATTACCTACAGCAGCATATTCTACCTTAGCAGTAGATAATACAACAGAATTTTACTTTTTACTAAACCATGAAACTAATGTATGGCCTAAGAAATGACATCTTCCACTAGTGCTTTTTTGATCAATTTTACAACCAGCATAATCTGCATCTATGTAGCTGTTTGAGTTCATAGTGTGCTTTTGTGAGTTTGAAAACATAATTTGGAAAAATATGATTTTCAAAACCTGGATGTTGCTCAACATATACCTCTTCATTTGTAAAACCATTTAAGAAAGTACTTTTAACATCTATTTGAAAAAATTTAAAATTTTTATAACAAGCATATGCAAGTAACATTTAAATAGCTTCTAATCTTATGACTGGTGTATATGTCTCATCATAATTGACTACTTCTTCTTGATTGAAACCTTAGGGTATAAGTCGAGCCTTGTTTTTAGTAATAACTCCAGACTCATCTTTCTTGTTTGTAAAAATCCATTTTTTTCCAATAATAGTATGATTTTTAGGTCTAGGAACAAGTGTTCAAATATCATTTCTTTCAAATTAATTCAGCTCTCTTGCATAGCTAAAATCCAAGATTCATCAAGAAGTGTTTCATCAATATTTTTGAATTTAATCTAAGATAGAAAAACAGTATGATTGCAAATATTTCTAAGAGATGATCAAATACTTACACCTCTTGAAGGTTCTCCCAGAATTTGTTCCACTCGATGATCTTTCATAAATTTTCACTATTTGGTTGCATCTTGTATTAAATTTTGATGATCTTTCCTGAATTCTCCATGTTGGACTTTCTCTATTGTGTTTTCCTTGTTGAGATTGAAACTTTTCGTATTATTTATACATCTTGTTTATTCATCAATGGATTTCTTGAAGAGTGGAGAATTAGATTCATCAAATACTATATGTATTTGATACTACATGCATTTGATATGTTCAAATCTTAATATAACTCAAGATTTTCATCTTTCAAAGATATGTTTTCTTTTCTTAACATATCAATTTTGTTTGTTAAAGAATAATTTTTCTTTTTCAAAGTAATAAACTTGATACCCAATTTTTCAAGTTTCTCATATACCTCTTTCAAAACATTTTGCAACTCTTCATATGAAAGATTTTCAATATTATCAAGATTTATTACCTTAAGGTCATCTTTAGCCATAAGACAAAATTTATTGATTTTTCATTGCTTGTTTCACTATCTAAGCTACATGAATCATCATCCCATTTCATTGCTTTCTTACCCATGTTTTGATCTTCTTTAGCATATGACAATCTGGCTTGATATGTTCAGGCTTATTGTATTTATAACAAATTAAATAGTCATTTTTACCTGAATTTTTCTTGTATAACTTTTTGAAAGATTTTCTCGGATAAGTTTTATTTTTCTTTAAGAACCTCTTAATTCTTCTTTTTATCATCGCAACTTCTTCATCTTTGTCGTCACTTTTCTCATCTTCATCACTTTCACTTTAATAAGGAACAGCTTTAAGTGCCAAGCTCTTTTTTAGCTTTCCTTCATTTTCTCCTCTTTTCAATGTGTACTCATGGGTGATAAGTGACCAGATGAGTTCATTTACTTCGAGCTTATTGAGGTCTCTAACTTCAAAAATCAATGTCACTTTTGATTCTCAATGTTTTGGCAGAGAGTTGAGAATTTTTCTTACTATCTCCACCTTAGAATAAATTTTGCTGAGAAATGTCAAGCTGTTTATGATGTTAGTAAAATGAGTGTACATACTAGAAATAGATTCATCATCATTCATCTTAAACATTTCATATTTATGAATAAGAATAGAAATTTTTGATTTTTTGACTTGCGAAATTCATTCATAAGTAACTTCTAAGTTATCCCAAATTTCATTTACCATAGCGCAAGTCATTATTCTTTTTTTTTTTTTTTGATGGAAAATGCTTCACTGCATTCATACATAAACGAAGTTACAACTGTGACTTATCAATACAGGAGAACCAGACTATAAGCCAACTAACGCAACTGCTCAGGAGCTTCCCCGTCAACAAATTTCTTTGTGACGGACATTGTCTAAACTTCTATACCTCTTCTCTTGACAGCAGTCAAAAGAAAAAGCTCTCTGTTAAAACAGAGAAAAAACGATTTTCTTCCAAAGAAGAGAGGTACACCCAAGCTCCGTCCTCCCAAGGAGGAGGAGTATAACCACACTCTCTCCTCCCAAAGAGGAAGAGTACTAACACCTACCTTCCTCCAAAAGAGGAGTAGGACAAACACCCACCTTCCTTTAAAAAATGAGTGGGACACTAGACAATTCTTTATTTATAAAAGCTAAAACAAAACAGAAAAACAAAAAATAGAAAACAGAAATGGGCTGTACAAAAAAAAGGCCCACCCAAGCCAAGGATCCAACTTGCTCCGAGCCTCTTGCCATCGAGCCACCCCGCCGTAGCTTCGCCTCACCTTAGTCCGTCACCATCAACCTTGCGTCAAACAAAATAGGATAGCCAGCTTCTTACCCCACCAGATCCACCCATCTGTTATGCCCTCACCGCACGTCTCCTCTGCAAAGAGCCACCTCGCAGAGTTGCTCGGGACCCTTACAGGTGGTCCCCGCTTCAAGATGGCGCTGTAACTAGGGCCAAGAGCTAAGCCACTATAACCGCAAGAGCCAACTGAGATAAAACCAAATAGAAGCCAAAAAACAACAGACGAAACAGGAAAAATAAACAGAAAAAAACTAAAGAACAAAACTAAAGGGAGGGGGGAGGGAGGCAGGGAGGAGCCGAGGCTCCCACCTCCCTTTAGGCCAAAAACCGATTTGTTTTCTCTCTAGAGAGGGGGCAGAGCTTCTCTCTCTAAGTTCACGAATGCGCAAGTCATTATTCTATTTCCATTGAGATATAATAAATTTATAACAGTTAAATTCAGTGTGTGACACCCCCAAATCCCCTCGCACGGACACGGGAAAATCGAGACGTCTGGATGGCAACAACACGAGTCCCCATCCTAACGACGAGTGCCAAGTGTGCGTAACAACAAAAGTGCACGAAGAGACACGCAGCGGATAGCAAAACATATAACTAAGTACCAGAATTTTTCATAACTTAATACAAAACTGTTCAAATCATACATAATAAAATATTACAAATACAAATATTGTTTCAAAGCCAACTCCAATGCATAGAATCCAACTCAAAACTCCGGCGGAGCCGCATCCTCGGGCTCAGCCTCCTCCTCCTCGATCTCTGCACCAAAATCTACGGTACCAAAAATGGTGCCGCAGGTAAGTACAATCCAAATACCACTAGATAAAAACATATTATAACTCAAACAATATGAATGAAAGAATGCAACGCACATGTCCCATAACACAACATTTTTCCACGCACGCCAAAATCCCATTTGGCCCAAAAGCATTTCCTTTAAACTTTTCCTTTCCATTATCCCAGATAATGGCCCAAAAACCAGACTCGCCATTTTCCTAGAAAATGGCCCATTAACCAAAACATCAGTGCATCGTAGGCGGGAATCGCAGGCGGGACTCTACCACCATCCTTGCTTACCACCATCCCTACGCATCGTGCACCGTAGGTGGGAATCGTAGGCGGGACTATACCACCATCCCTACGCGTCGTGCACCGTAGGCGGGAATCGCAGGCGGGACTATACCACCATCCCTGCTTACCACCATCCCTGCGCGCGTGCACCGTAGGCGGGAATCGCAGGTAGGACTATACCACCATCCCTGCCTACCACCATCCCTACGCGTGCCTTTGACTCAAACTAGTCAATCCAATCGTTCACATATATCATGAATCAGTTCTCCCTTACAAGCCTAGTTTTCATTCACAACCACATGTACATGCATGCAATTACACGGAAACCCGGTTTTTCCTTTTTAAACATGAAAATGTGAGCACTATACAATGCAAACATCAAGGCACAAATATCTCAAACAAATATCACATCAACCCGAACTCCCTCCTCAATCCATCCGACTCCCGAACTCCTCGGACTCAGTCCGGAATCAACCTACCAGTCCAATAATTTATTGTAAGAGCAAAATACATTTAAATCTAAAAATAGAGTTTGGAAAAATACTTACAGCGCTATAAGGTATTTTTCGAAAGCTCACGGCGTTGCAACCGGCAGAGAAAAAGCAACGTAACAGTGTATTTTACACTGTGGCCGTGGGTAATAAATTACCCACTTTCGAACGGGGACAAACCAAGGCATGAAATTGATAGGGAATGGCTTTGAGATATTTATGAAGTTAAAGGAAGTGAGCTTTGGCCGTGGGTGGAGGTGGAAGTGCAAAAAGGGGCTGATCGGAGTTGAGCTCGTGCGAGCTGCTCCGGCAATGGATCGGGGCCGAAATTAGGTGGGTTAGGACGGCAAGAGGTAGGGGAAGAAGCTGTGAAGAGATGGTGGCCGGAGGTGGTACGACGGCGCCGGAAACGGTGAAAAATCTTGTGGCTTGGAGGAGCTCGTGGTGGCTAACGTGGCTCGGATGGAGGTGAAACTTGGTGGAGATGTTCACCGGTGAGAGGGGAAGAAAACTGGGTGGGTGGTGTAGGCCACCCCGCCGGTGAGCGGCGGTTCTGGGCGGAGAAAGAATCTGGCGACAGGGGAGAAAACAGGGCAGGGGCAGAAACTTCCAAGGGCTCGTGGCGGCTAACGGCTGATCCGATGGCTCTGAAAATTGGTGGGGATGATCTCTGGTGGGAGGGGAAGAGAATGGCGGGGGTGGTGTACGACACCTCCACCGGACGGCAGAGAAACGGGCAGTCAAATGGGCGGCGACGGTAAGGAGAAAAAGAAGGGAGAGCACGGGGAGAGAGAGGCCGAATGGAAAAGAAGAAGAAAAAGAAAGAAAAGAAAGAAAAATGAAGGAAAAGAAGAAAAGAAAAAGGAAAAGGGAAAAAGAAAAGAGAAAAGAAAAGAAATGAGATCCAATCCTCACTTCCGGGATTCAAAAACTGTTCCGCCGAAAACGATTTTAAAAACCGTAAAACGACTAAAATAAATTAAACACCACATCAAATAAAATAAAAACCAATTAAAATACATTAATTTAAAATAAATAAACCAATATATTAATTAAACTAAAAACATTTCTTCAGTGAAAATACACGTAAAAGCAGGTCATCGTGTATAAAGTCTATCGTTTTCACGATCAAACTCTTCTTCCTTTTTTTTACCTTTACTCCATCAACCACTTTTGTTGAAATATAACGTATATTTACAATGCATTTCCAAATTTCTCGACCTTGAGCCTGAAGGAATATTCTCATTCTAACTTTCCAAAATGACTAATTGTCTCCACAAAAGAGTAGAAGCCGACTGCTAAATTGACTTTCACCAAATGAATCTGCAATGTTAACCATAAGATCTAAATCCAAAAAATAGTTAATCTTATAACAGAGCCTTTACTCCAATGCCAATTTTGGCCCAGATGATTAACACAAGATGGATGTGAATTGGGTTGTATTTAAAAATTAACAATTATAAATCAAATACACAATATAAAAGATAAACAAAATAAGAAGCATCAATAAATATAAGAGTAAGGGTAAGAGAGAATCAAACTCAGTATGTTAACGAGATTTGACTCCACTACCTACGTCCTCGCCTTAAGCTACCTTTTGAGAATCCTCAAATTCACTATTCAACCTCATTCAGGTGAAGATAGAAACTTATTACTCCTTTGAACAACAACGCTACAAAGGATCCGTGTAGAACACCCTCTACACTTGCAATCACCTTACACGTTGTGATTCAACTATTCCATGTGTAAAACACTTTCTACATACACAAGAGTTATACACACCCTTTTACTGATATAAGAGCTAATAGTAGGTAGGTTATCAGAAAATACTTCTCAATGAGTGAAATAAGAACAATATAGCCAAACTATATATCTCTCAAAATGAACAAGGGTTAAGGTTCAATGCTTAGAGAAGAAAGATTGAAAGTTTTGAATAAATGTTGCAAAACTTGCAATGATATGCGTATGCTCTTGGTGTTGTGAATTTGAAGATCTCAAATTATCTATTTATAGGCATATGAGACTTCGTATTCAAATTTAAAAATATTCACATGTCAAAGACAACATCATTCACTTTTTCAAAACATTCAGTTAAAAGTTTCTTCTTTTTCAATTGTTAAAGACAAGATCATTTACTTTTAAAAAAATTCAAATAAAAGTTTCTTCCTTTTCAATTATCAAAGATAATATCATTCGCTTTTCAAAAATTTTAAACCTAATCTTTTTACTTTTCGCATATGGAGTATTATTTACTTTTCAAATTTTTCAAACAAAATCATCAAGTACCTTTTGCATAAGTGAAAGAGAGCATCAATCACTTTTGAAAATATTCAAATAAAGCATGCACATGTGAAAGATGACAGACAATCAAGTACGAGAGGCTACTCACATTATGTGGTATCCTCAAGCACAGACAGGCTGGTTGTGCGAGTGTTCCTAGTAGGGGTGGCAACCAGCAATATGGTTCATGGTTAAAAGCCCCAGCAGCCAAGGATATTGACCTGTTTTACAAAAAACATGGTGAGGAGGTCAGGCAGGCAAGTCAGGAACTTAGTCAACCATGGAGGGGGGAGGGAGAGGTCAGGGATGACCCCAAAAAGGGACCTGCAGAAGCCAAGGAAGGATGTCAGGCTATGTCTATTGATACTGACATCCTACCTCCCAAAGCTGCAGCTGCTGACCATCTGCAGGATGCATGGAATAAGGAGAAGTCAGCAACCTTTCCACTTAAGGCAAGTGCAGAAAATTAGGTTGAGAAAAGGGATGTCCCCTTTTCCCTTTTGGATGAACCCTCTGACATGACAGGCATCGAGGCTAGCAAACTAGAAAAGAAAGGCACAACTGCTAACCTTCTCCCATGCAATCATGAAAGTAGCAATAAAGAGACAGAAGGGCCTAAAACCTTGATTGATCTTACCTCTCAGATCAATTCCATTGACCAGTTCTTCACTGAACAAGTTCAAGCCCTGCAACGATCTAAAAAGAGCTCCACCTGGAAAAGAAGGGCCAGGAATCTGTGCTCTAACAGCTTCTCCTTGGGACTAGAAGCAGGCACCTCAAGCCATCCAAACAGAGACAAAAGAACCTCAAATCCACCTCCCACCAGATACAAACGAACAGCAAGCCCCTCTGCTACTGTTTTAACAAGATCCAGAAACAAAAAGCTCAAGAAGGAGACTGGCGATGACAAGAGTTCACACATTGCAAACATGGTGGAGGCTGTTGAACAGCCCCACCAAGTCAAATGAGTGGCATAAGCTGGAACTGTCAGGGGCTTGGGAACCCCCAAACAGTTCATGACCTACACCAAATGGTGCTTAAAAAGCTCCCCTCTTTTGTCTTCTTAATGGAGACTAAATGCAAAAGATTCAATATAGAGAGAGTTAAAAGAAGGCTGGAATTTGATAACAGTTTTGTAGTTGACAGTAAGGGGCTTAGTGGAGGAATTGCCTTCTTATGGAAGGATGATCTAGATATGGAAGGATGATCTAGATGCAACAGTTCATTCCTATACTCAAAATCATATTTCCCTCATGGTTAAGGGGGATATGATAGGAATGGACTGGCTCTTAACAGGTTTTTATGGCAACCCCACCACTGCCGAAAGGAAAGAGAGCTGGCAATTATTGGAAGCCATTAAACCAATGGCTCCAATAGGGTGGCTGTGCATAGGGGACTTTAATGAGGTCCTTAGCTTTGGTGAGAAGTGTGGGAGCCCCATGAGATCTCACAAACAGATTGAGGCCTTTCGATCCTCAATTGAATCATGTGGACTATGCGACCTGGGTTTCATTGGCAATAAGTTCACATGGTCAAATGGGAGGCATGGAAGAGCTTTTATCAAGGAAAGGCTAGATAGCCTTTCTAATGCTACTTGGTCTAATCTTTTCCCTAACTCAAGGGTCCTCACCTTACCAGCATTAAGCTCTGATCATTGTCCCATCCAAATCATGATATACAGGAATTTCCAAGGTAATGCTAGGACTGGTAAACCTTTCAGGTTTGAGGCCAGTTGGAATCTAAAACAAGAATGCTACAAGGTTGTAGAGAAAGCTTGGAACTTACCTAGACTGGCTGGGAATATTCTGAGTAAGACTACTGAGGGACTTTCTAGGTGCAGACAGGAATTGCAGCAATGGAAGAGGGTTTCCTCTGGTAGGAATCAAAAAGAAATCAAGGATCAGTTAGTCCTCTTATCTGAATTGCAAGAAGCCAATAAGGGCCAACTCAATGAAGACATCAGACAAGTGCAACTAAACTGTAATAGACTGTTAGAAGAGGACAATCTCAAGTGGAAACAAAGGGCAAAACAAAAGTGGCTGAGGAAGGGGATAGAAACACTAAATTCTTCCACCATTGTGCCACTCAAAAAAGGAAGGCCAATACGATTAAAAAGATGGTAGATGAAAATGAACAGGAGGTGCAATCTCAAGAAGGAATCAGTGCTCTTTTCCGAGACTACTACAAAGATCTATTCTCCACCTCAGGCCCCACTAACATCTCTGCATGCCTAGCTTCCCTGGAGCCTCGAGTCACTCCTTCTCAAAATGAAAGCCTTACCAAACCATTCACACACAAGGAAGTGCAGGATGCATTGTCACAGATGGAGGGTCTCAGCACACCCGGGCCAGATGGCTTCCCAGCAGCCTTCTACCAACAACACTGGCCTATTCTAGGTCCTCAGGTCAGTGCTACAACTCTACAGGTTCTAAATTTCAATAAGAGTATAGCTGAGATTAATAACACCTTTATTACTTTGTTCCCCAAGAAAAAGGCCCCCTCAAAAGTGACAGAATTTAGACCCATCTCCCTTTGTAATGTCCTTTATAAGGTGATCTCAAAGTCCATAGCCAACAGATTAAAGAAAATATGACAGGGAAGGAAGGGTACATGGCTCTCAAGTTTGACATGAGCAAGGCCTATGATAGGCTTGAATGGCCATTCATCAGAGCAGTACTTTACAAACTGGGCTTCTGCAGAAAGTGGGTAGAATTGGTTATGGAATGCATAGAATCAGTTTCTTATGAACTCTTGGTCAATGGCATCCCCCAAGACCCCTTCAAACCTTCAAGAGGGATAAGGCAAGGTGATCCCATCTCACCTTACCTCTTCATTATGTGTGCTGAAGCACTCAGCAATCTAATCTATCAAGCTGAAGCAAATGGACATGTCCATGGGGTCCCAATTGCCAAAGGCCAGCTTAGAATTTCCCACTTATTTTTCACTAATGACAGCTTGCTTTTTTGCAAGGCCAATGCTTTTGAATGGAGTAGGTTACATGGCCTGCTGAGATTGTATGAACAAGCCTCAGGACAAAGGCTTAACCTCGAGAAGACCTCTATCTTATTCAGAAAGAACACAGCTTGAGCCACTCAAAATTATATCCTCTCTATTGCTGGAGTAAGGGCTGCCATGACCTATGAAAAGTACCTAGGCTTACCTTCTGTGGTGGGAAAGAATAGAAACAAAACCTTCAGAGGTATCCTGGACAGTATCAGATTGAGATTAAGCAACCACAAAGTCAAGCTTCTATCTCAGGCAGGGAAGGAGATTTATATCAAAGCTGTGATTCAAGCACTTCCCACCTATACCATGAGTGTGTTCAAGCTCCCTTGCTCTTTACTCAATGATATTAGCAAAGCAATACACAACTTCTGGTTGGGGTAGCAAGAGAAAGAGCACAGAATTCATTGGTTATCTTGGAGTTGGATGGGAAGATCTAAACTAGAGGGGCGTATGGGATTCAGGGATCTCGAGGCCTTTAATAAAGCAATGCTTGCCAAGCAATGCTGGAGGCTTATTCAGTATCCCAACTCCCTTGCAGCCAAAGTTATGAAAGCCAAATATTATTCCAGCTTCACTTTTCAACAAGCAAAATTGGGTTCTAAACCCACCTTTATTTGGAGAAGCTTTTTATCAGCAAGGCAATTAATGGAGGCTGGCTCTTTTTGGAGGATAGGTGATGGCCAAGACACCTCCATATGGAAGGATAAGTGGATTGCTCACCCCACTCCCAGCAAACCACTTAGTCCTGTTAAGGTCTTGGACAATAATGCACAGGTCTCAACCTTAATAGACCCCTTCTCCAAGCAATGGCATGCAAACCTAGTAAAAGATGTCTTTGATCCACCAGAAGCCTCCATCATCCTCAAGACTCCCCTCAGCCTTATTAATAGCAAGGATAAACTCATTTGACAAGGAACTAGTGATGGCAAATTTTTTGTCAAAAGTGTCTATCACTTGGAAACTGAAAGGATCACTATAGGAAAGGGACAAGCATCATTTAGTAATTCAAATAAGGAGGTTTGGCAACAACTCTGGCAGCTCAAAGTCTCCCCCGGGGATAAGATTTTCCTATGGAGAGTTTGTCTTGAGTCTCTTCCAACCCAACTCAACCTCTATAAAAAGAAGATTGTGGAAAATGCCCTATGTCCTGTCTGCAAGGTGGAAGTGGAAGATACTGTACTTGCACTATGGAGGTGTGAAGCTGCTAGAGATGTATGGAGTGCCTGCTCAAAAAGTCTACAAAAATTCCTCCCTCCTCAACTGTCAATGATTCAGCTCCTAGTAGCCTTACTAAGGACCATGAATTTTCACATAGTCCAAGAATTTGCTTTTGTTGCCCGGAAAATTTGGTGGAGAAGAAACTGTTTCCTCTTCAAAGGGGAGTTTGCCCCCTCTGTCTTGATTAGGGAGGCTCAAAACATGATAATGCTGCTTGTAGAAGAAGCCCCTTCCAATGGCCTCAACTCCAGTAAACCCTGCAACTCAGCTACCTCCTGGCAGGCCCCCCCTTTGAATTGGTATAACCTGAACTGGGATGGGGCAGTAGACAACATTCAAGGAAGGATTGGAGTAGGAGTTGTTGTAAGAGACAATGCAGGCCACGTGCTTGCAACCATGAGAACCAGCAAAGATATGTTCCCTAACCCACTACTTGCAGAGTTCTATGGAGCACTACAAGTAGTCAAGTTTGGAATCGACCTTAGACTACACCATATTATCGTTGAAGGTTGTTGCCCAGATGACTAACTCAAGAGGGGGGGTGAATTGAGTTGTATTTAAAAAAATAACAATTATAAATCAAATATACAATATAAAATATAAACAAAATATGAAACAACAATAAATATAAAGAGTAAGGGTAAGAGAGAAGCAAGCTCAGTATGTTAACGAAGTTCGGCCCCACTGCCTACGTCCTCGCCTCAAGCTACCCCTTGAGGATCCCTGAATTCACTATTCAATCTCCTTCAGGTGGAGATAGAAATCTATTACACCTTTGAACAACACCGCTACAAAGGATCCGTGTAGAACACCCTCTACACTTGCAATCACCTTACACGTGGTGATTCAACGATTCCCTGTGTAGAACACTTTCTTCACGCACAAGGGTTGTACACACCCTTTTACTGATACAAGAATTGATAGTGGGTAGAATATCAGAAAACACTCCTCAATGAGTGAAATAAGAACAATACAGCACAACCTATATCTCTCAAAATGAAAAAGGATTAAGGCTCAATGCTTAGAGAAGAGAGAATGAAAGCTTTGAATGAGAGTTGTATGCTCTTGGTGTTGTGAATGTGAAGCTCTCAAATGATCTATTTATAGGCATATGAGACTTCATATTCAAATTTAAAAAGATTCACATGTCAAAGACATCATCATTCATTTTTCAAAAATTTCAAACCTAATCTTTTTACTTTTTGCATGTGACAAAATGAGCACACTTTACTTTTCAAAAAATTCAAACCTAATCTTTTACTTTTTGCATATGACAAAAGGAGCACACTTTACTTTTCAAAATTTTCAAACAAAGGCATCTTCCTTTTGCATAAGTCAAGAAAAGCATCAATCACTTTTGAAAATATTCAAATAAAACATGCACATGTGAAAGATGACAATCAATCATCTTTAATATTTTCAAAGTTCAACCCTTTAATCATGGCATGCACATGTGAAAGATGACAATCAATTATCTTTCAAAATTTTCAAATTTAATTTTCAAAATATTCATGCACATGTGGAAAATGTATTTTAATGCTTTATGATAAAATATTAATTTTTGAGCCTTAATCCTAATTTCGAATTTTAAAGAGATTTACAACATTATTCTATGACTTTAATGTGAACTTGCTCCCTTCTTGCTCATGCTTGGTTTCTTGATGTGCTTGACTCCATTGTGTAGATAACTTGAGCTTGAGACTCCTTTATTCTATGAATTCATTTGTTATCATCAAAATCCATGTGTAAATATATAATTACACAAAACTTGAAACCTTAGGTTTAACAATCTCCCCCTTTTTGATGATGACAAATACTTGATAGAACCTGAAGCCTGTATTAATACTTAAGCTCCCCCTGAGAATGTGCGTTAGTTTTTCAAAAAAAAAAAAATAAATATAATTCCAAGCATATATAACAAGTTTAACAATTTAAACAATATTAATGTTCTAGTCTAAAACTTCTCCCCCTTTTGGCATCATTAAAAAGGATCGACAGCAAGTAAATAGACTGAAGAAAACGGTGCGTTAAAAAACACTGTAGATAGTTGAAAAAGAGAGCCGTCCGTGACCCGACAAGTCCTGCAAAGCCTCGAGGCCTAACTCTATGAATTTAGTGCGGTTGAAGATAGAAACAAATCGCCTGATGTTGTTGACAAACGAGATTGAAGGCTCCGAGTTTCTAAAAAAAATGTCTTTTTCACTGATCGGGAAAAAACACATTGCTCTTTGACTTGGATGATAGCTCGTCTTGTTCTTTATACTATCTCTATAAAAACAGTCTTAAAGTTCATCCAATCCGCATCAAGTTTTCTTCTTATCTCTATAACTCATCTGCATTCCTTCAACATTCTCGCTTTAAGTTTTCAATTCCTTTCTCAATGGCTCATTCTTCTACATCTCAACCTCCTGTCCTTTCTGCAGCTGCCATTGGTGCTATGTTGCAGCAAGAAAATAATAGTATGGCAAATAAGTCAGACTCCGATGCTATCTACGACTTGGTGAGTCTCGGGACTCGCTACTCATCCTCTATTGTTGCTTTTTCCCAGCGGGTTCAAGCAAAAAACCATGAGGTTGAAAAGCTTAAGGAACAAATTGTTGTACTTCAACGAATTGTTCAAGAGTCTCACACAAGGGAAGGAATCCTTCGGCAGAAGAATAAAAAGTTGAAATCTCTATTGGATTCTTCATTCCGCTTGCCAGTTCCCATGAATAGGGATGACATGATATTGTATGAAGAGAATGAGCGTCTCAAACATGAGGCTAAGAACCTCAAGTTTATGTAAAAGTATTTAAGAAAAATCTATCTATTTTTATGAACTTTGATCTGTCTTTTAAGAGATATTCATAATATGCATCATACCTATTTCTCTTCTAATCATAGATAATCTATCTTCTGGTAAAGGTTTTGTGAATATATCTGCTAACTGATCGTGTGTGTTTGTGAACTCTAGTACTATATCGCCTTTCTGCACATGATCTCGAAGAAAATGATATCTTATTTCAATATGCTTAGTTCTAGAATGTTGTATTGGGTTTTTTGAAAGATTTATAGCACTTGTATTATCACATTTGATTGGAATGTGATTATACATGAGTTTAAAATCTTCAAGTTGTTGCTTCATGTAAAGAACTTGAGCACAACAACTACCCGCAGCAACATATTCTGCCTCAGCAGTAGATAGTGCAACAGAATTTTGTTTTTTACTAAACCAGGAAACTAATGCATGACCTAAGAAGTGACATGCTCCACTAGTGCTTTTTCGATCTATTTTACAACCAGCATAATCTGCATCTGTGTAGCTGATTAGATCGAAAGATGTGTGTTTAGGGTACCATAACCCTAGGTTAATTGTACCACTAAGATATCTAAGAATGCGCTTAACTGCAATTAAATGAGATTCTTTTGGAGATGATTGAAAACGTGCACATAAACACACACTGAACATAATATCTGGTCTACTGGCTGTCAAATATAATAAGCTACCAATCATACCTCGATATACTTTCGAGTCAACTGTCTTACCGGATTCATCTTTATCAAGTTTAGTAGATGGGCTCATTGGTGTTCCAGTTTCCTTAGCACCTTCCATCCCAAACTTCTTCAGCAATTCCTTAATATATTTTGATTGATTGATGAATGTCCCACTTTTTACTTGCTTAATTTGCAATCCGAGAAAGAATGTAAGTTCTCCCATCATGCTCATTTCAAATTCATCCTGCATAGTCTTAGCAAAAACTTGACACATATTTTCATTAGTAGCACCGAATATTATATCATCAACATAAATCTGAACCAAAAGAATATCATCATTTTCGTATTTAATGAAAAGAGTTGTGTCGATTTTTCCTCTTGAGAAACCTTTTTTAATCAAGAAACCACTGAGTCTCTCGTACCACGCTCTAGGAGCTTGTTTGAGTCCATATAGTGCTTTTGTGAGTTTGAAAACATGATTTGGAGAAATATGATTTTCAAAACCTGGAGGTTGCTCAACATATACCTCTTCATTTATAAAACCATTTAAGAAAGCACTTTTAACATCCATTTGAAAAAGTTTGAAATCTTTATAACAAGCATATGCAAGTAGCATTCGAATAGCTTCTAATCTTGCGACTGGTGCATATGTCTCATCATAATCAATTCCTTCTTCTTGATTGTAACCTTGGGCTACAAGTCGAGCCTTATTTCTAGTAATGACTCCGGACTCATCTTTCTTGTTTCTAAAAACCCATTTTGTTCCAATAATAGTATGATTTTTGGGTTTAGGAACAAGTGTCCAAACATCATTTCTTTCAAATTGATTAAGCTCTTCTTGCATAGCTAGAATCCAAGATTCATCAAGAAGTGCTTCATCAATATTTTTAGGTTCAATCTGAGATAAAAAAGCAGTATGATTGCAAATATTTCTAAGAGATGATCGAGTGCTTACACCTTGTGAAGGTTCTCCCAGAATTTGTTCCACTGGATGATCTTTCACAAATTTCCACTGTTTGGTTGCATCTCGTATTAAATTTTGATGATCTTTCCTGATGTCTCCATGTTGGACTTCCTCTATTGTGTTCTCTTTGTTGAGATTGAGACTTTCTGTATTATTTATACCTCCTGTTTCTTCATCAATGGATTTCTTGGAGAGTAGAGAATTAGATTCATCAAATACTACATGCATAGATTCTTGTACAGTTAAAGTCTTTTTATTGAATACTCTATAAGCTTTACTATTTGTAGAATACCCGAGAAAAATACCTTCATCCGATTTTGCATCAAATTTGCCTAAATTATCCCTGTCATTCAAAATAAAACATTTGCATCCAAATACATGAAAGTAACCAATGTTGGGCTTTTTCTCATTCCAAAGCTCATAGGGGGTTTTATCTAATTTAGACCTTAACATAACTCTATTTATAACATAACATGCAGTACTTACCGCTTCGGCCCAAAAATAACTAGGCAAGTTGTTCTCATTAAGCATTGTTCTTGCCATCTCTTGAAGAGATCTATTTTTCCTCTCTACTACCCCATTTTGTTGAGGAGTTCGAGGAGCAGAAAAATTATGCACAAAACCATTTTCATCACAAAATGTTTCAATATTTTTATTAACAAACTCTTTTCCCCTATCACTTCGGATACTTGAAATAGTATAGCCCTTTTCATTTTGAATTCTCTTGCATAACTTGGTAAAAGCATTATGTGCCTCATCTTTATGAGCAAGAAAGATGACCCAAGTATATCTAGAGAAATCATCAACAATAACAAAAGCATAATATTTTCCTCCTAGACTTGCAACTCTATTTGGTCCAAAAAGATCCATGTGTATCAGTTGCAGTGGTCTAGTAGTGGAAATATATTTCTTGGTTTTAAAAGAAGTTTTTGTTTGTTTACCAAATTGGCATGCATCACAAATTTTGTCTTTAAGAAAATTTGCCTTTGGTAAACCTCTCACAAGATCATTTTTTGAAAGTTTGGAAATAAGTTCCATGTTGGCATGACCTAGTCTTCTATGCCATAACCAATTAGTTTCATTTTGTACTGAAAAACAAATAGCATCTTGTGAGGTAATTTCTTCAAAATCGATTGTATAAACATTATTACTTCTAAAGGCAGTAAAACAAATGTTATAATCATGATCATTCAAAATAATGCACTTATCCATTTTGAAAGTAACTGTAAATCCTTTATCACATAATTGACTTATACTCAAAAGATTATGTTTTAGACCTTCAACAAGTAGAACATCTTCAATTATGAGAGAAGATTTATTACCAATTTTACCTATTCCCACGATCTTCCCTTTCGAGTTGTCTCCAAATGTCACGTGTCCTTCTTCTTTAGATCTAAGATCAAAGAACTTAGTCTTGTCTCCCGTCATGTGTCTTGAACATCCACTATCTAAAAACCATTTGTTTTTGCTTGTAGAGGACTTCATGCATACCTATAAAAACAATTAAAATGATTTTTCTTGGTACCCAAGTTCTTTGGGTCCTTTATTTATTAGTATTAGAAGAAACAAGATTTTTAGGTACCCATATGGCCCTAATAGTCATTGTATGTTTTCTTCTAATAGGACAAGTATGATAATTATGACCATTTCTATTACAAAAATTACAAATAGCATGTGACATATATGAAAATCTTGAATGATTATAATAGTATCCTTTTTTGACAAACTTATTATGAAAAGAATTTTGAATATTAGACTTTGATGTAGAAGGATTATCAAAGAAGTTTTTATAAGGTTTGAACTTTTGTTTTGGCATATATCCCAAGCCTGCCTTGTCAAAAACACATCTTTGACTACCAAGAAGTTTTTCAAAATTTCTTTTTCCATTCGTAAAGTTTTCAACAATATTTTCTAAATCAGTTTTCTTTTTCTTCAACTCAAGATTTTCGTCTTTCAAAACAATATTTTCTTTTCTTAAAATATCAATTTCGTTTGTTAAAGAAGAATTTTTCTTTTTCAAAGCAGTATATTTGATACCCAATTTTTCAAATTCTTCATATACCTCTTCTAAAACATTTTGCAATTCTTCATATGAAGGATTTTCAATATTATCAAAATTTGTTACCTCAATATCATCTTTAGCCATAAGACAGAGATTTGCTGATTCTTCATTGCTTGCTTCACTATCTGAGCTACTTGAATCATCATCCCATGTAGCTTTCATTGCTTTCTTGCCTTTGTTTCGATCTTTCTTTAGCAGGGGACAATCTGGCTTGATATGACCAGGCTTATTGCATTTATAACAAATTAAAGTATCATTTTTACCTGAATCTTTCTTGGAAAACTTTTTGAATGATTTCCTCGGAGGAGTTTTATTTTTCTTTAAGAATCTCTGAATTCTTCTTGTTATCATCGCAACTTCTTCATCTTTATCGTCATTTTCCTCATCTTCATCACTTTCACTTTCATGAGGAACAGCTTTAAGTGCCAAGCTCTTCTTTGGCTTTCCTTCTTCTTCTCCTCTTTTCAATGTGTACTCATGGGTGATAAGTGACCCGATGAGTTCATTCACTTCGAGCTTCTTGAGGTCTCTAGCTTCAAGAATCGCTGTCACTTTTGATTCCCAACGTTTTGGTAGAGAGTTGAGAATTTTTCTTACCATTTCCACTTTGGAATAAACTTTGCCAAGAGCTGTCAAGCTGTTTATGATGTTAGTAAAACGAGTGTGCATGCTAGAAATAGATTCATCATCATTCATCTTAAACATTTCATATTCATGAGTAAGAATATAAATTTTTGATTCCTTAACTTGAGAAGTTCCTTCATAAGTAACTTCCAAGTTATCCCAAATTTCTTTTGCCGTAGCACAAGTCATTACTCTATTAAACTCATTACCATTGAGAGCATTATATAATAAATTCATAGCAGTTAAATTCAAAGTATAAAGTCTATCGTCTTCACGATTAAACTCTTCTTCTTCCTTTTTGACCTTTACTCCATCAACCACTTTTGTTGGAATATAAGGTCCATTTACAATGCATTTCCAGATTTCTCGACCTTGAGCCTGAAGGAATATTCTCATTCTAACTTTCCAGAATGAGTAATTGTCTCCACAAAAGAGTGGAGGCCGACTGCTAGATTGACCTTCACCAAATGAAGCTGCAATGTTAGCCATAAGATCTTAACTCAAAAGATAGTTAATCTTATAATAGAGCTTTAGCTCTGATACCAATTGTTGCCCAGATGACTAACACAAGAGGGGGGGTGAATTGAGTTGTATTTAAAAAAAATAACAATTATAAATCAAATATACAATATAAAATATAAACAAAATATGAAACAGCAATAAATATAAAGAGTAAGGGTAAGAGAGAAGCAAACTCAGTATGTTAACGAGGTTCGGCCCCACTGCCTACGTCCTCGCCTCAAGCTACCCCTTGAGGATCCCCGAATTCACTATTCAATCTCCTTCAGGTGGAGATAGAAACCTATTACACCTTTGAACAACACCGCTACAAAGGATCCGTGTAGAACACCCTCTACACTTGCAATCACCTTACACGTGGTGATTCAACGATTCCCTGTGTAGAACACTTTCTACACGCACAAGGGTTGTACACACCCTTTTACTGATACAAGAATTGATAGTGGGTAGGATATCAGAAAACACTCCTCAATGAGTGAAATAAGAACAATACAAGCACAAACTATATCTCTCAAAATGAACAAGGGTTAAGGCTCAATGCTTAGAGAAGAGAGAATGAAAGCTTTGAATGAGAGTTGTATGCTCTTGGTGTTGTGAATGTGAAGCTCTCAAATGATCTATTTATAGGCATATGAGACTTCATATTCAAATTTAAAAAGATTCACATGTCAAAAACATCATCATTCATTTTTCAAAAATTTCAAACCTAATCTTTTTACTTTTTGCATATGACAAAAGGAGCACACTTTGCTTTTCAAAAATTTCAAACCTAATTTTTTACTTTTTGCATATGACAAAAGGAGCACACTTTACTTTTCAAAATATTCAAACAAAGGCATCTTCCTTTTGCATAAGTCAAGAAAAGCATCAATCACTTTTGAAAATATTCAAATAAAACATGCACATGTGAAAGATGACAATCAATCATCTTTAATATTTTCAAAGTTCAAACCTTTAATCATGGCATGCACATGTGAAAGATGACAATCAATTATCTTTCAAAATTTTCAAATTTAATTTTCAAAATATTCATGCACATGTGAAAAATGTATTTTAATGCTTTATGATAAAATATTAATTTTTGAGCCTTAATCCTAATTTCGAATTTTAAGAGATTTACAACATTTCTCTATGACTTTAATGTGAACTTGTTTCCTTCTTGCTCATGCTTGGTTCCTTGATGTGCTTGACTCCATTGTGTGGACAAATTGAGTTTGAGACTCCTTCATTCTTTGAATTCATGTGTAAATATATAATTACACAAAACTTGAAACCTTAGGTTCAACAAAGGTGACTCTCTACAGGTCACTAAGGCCCTTACTAGTGATCAAGAAGGAGGTACAAGTGCCAGCATGTTCATTTGTGAAGCTAAACAATTACTTAAAAGTTTTGCTAAGTGGGAGGTTTCTCATGTAAGGAGAAATGACAATCTTCTCTCATGGCTCACTTATTAGCAAAAAATTCACTCTCCATTTCAGATGTTGTTGTAACTATGGAGGACATTCCCCAATGTATTTCTTCTCATTCTTAATGAAATGGTATAAGAGTTTTCCCTTCAAAAGAAAGATGACAGACAATTAATCATCTTTCAATATTTCAAATTTAATTTTCAAAATATTCATGCACATTTAGAAAATGTATTTTAGTGCTTTATGATAAAATATTAATTTCTAGTTTTAAGCCTAATTTCAAATTTTTCAATAGATGTACAACATTACTCTATGAGTTTTAATGTGAGTTTATTCCCTTATTGCTCATGCTTAGTTCCTTAATGTGCTTAAATCCATTATGTAAACAATTTGAACTTGAGACTCCAACTTTATTCTTTGAATTCGTTTGTTATCATTAAAATACATGTGTAGATATATAATTACACGAAACTTAAAACTTTGAGTTTAACAAATTTTAATATTTTAGATAAATTGTATATAACTAATCCAATATAGACTCAATGTAATAAAAATTTCTTAAAATATGACTTTATTTAACTAGAACAACGCGTGTACTATAAGAACGTTGTATCTATAAATAGGGGAGGGGGATCATAGAGATGATCGTAAAAGTAAAAAGACAAAAAAAGGCCAGCTTGGGGAAACAGAGGGTGAAAAATGAAGGAGAAAGCAAATGAAAGGACGGGGTGAGTGCCTGCAGGCAGGCTTTAAGCTAGATTCAAAAGGGAAAACGGAAAGAAGTGAAAGGCAAAGAATCCAGGTGGCATATTAGGCAAGATTCGAAATAAAACCATAATGAGAATAGAAAAAGATAGAGAAATAAAAACCCACCCAAACTGCGAGAATTTTTACTCATCAAGTAGGAACTGTGTAGTCCTACGAATTTTATGGACTATTTATCTATTATTTGTTATATTATTGTGATTCTGACTAACCACTTACGCTTGATTTTTGTTTTGGATTCAGGACCCAATCCGGAAATATTAATTTTTCTGTGATGATAATTGCTGTTGTCATTTTAGCTAACATTAGCTAACATTTGCTAAATCTTGAACGATTGAAAACAGGTAAATTGGCAAGCTTGTGTCCCTTTTCCATTGCTCGTTATTGCGCCTACCAAGAAACGGCTTCGGACATGTTGATGGAATTATGGAAACAAGAATTAGTCAATTTAATATAATTAAATGAGTTAACCAAAAATATTCGAATGTTGAGATTGGTATCAGATCTGATTATGGACAGTGCAATACATTCAATGCTTTATTGGATGTAATCCTAGAATGCATATCTTGTAGCAAGAAGCCACCGAGTCTTGTGTGAGGACAACCCTATAACATGGAGAGAGTAAAGGACACACAACCCACTTCATGGGGAGGAGGGGGATAAAACCATACGTGCTAGTTGTTTGATACCGTGAATAGTGAACAACGGACATCCATAAAGGTGGAAATTGGAATAAGACAAATAAAATGACAAATCTGCTGATAAATACTAAATTATATTGATGACATGTTTTATAATATGGTTCCGCTATGTTGGATGAATAATTGCTGCAATCTTGGATTAAATTATACATACCCAAATCAATAATTTCTCATTATAATCCACTTATTTGTTCGTAGCAGTTGCACTAACTTCTCTTAGAGCATTCTCATTTGTTTGGACAAATTTATTTTTAAATTTAGCCATTATCAACACTTCCTTACATTTACCTATCCTATCTAAATTCAATTCCTACATTAGATTAGCCATTCATTCTTTATATAATAATAAAATAGTATTAAATTAATAATTTTTTTATTTAATTTATTTTATCACACTTTGTAGTTCTATCAATTAAATGTTAATAATAATTATATTCTAATTAAATTAATATTTAAAAAAGTATTATTAAATTTTAATAATAATTATATTCTAATTAAATTAATATTACAAAAAAGTACTATTAAAAGTTACTAGTAATTATATTCTAATTAAATTAATATTAAAAAAATTATTATTAAATGTTAATAATAATTATATTATATTAAATTAATGTTACAAAAAAGTATTATTAAATGTTAATAGTAATTATATTCTAATTAAATTAATATTAAAAAAAGTATTGTTAAATGTTAATAATAATTATATTATATTAAATTAATATTAAAAAATATTATTAAATGTTAATAATAATTATATTCTAAATGTTAAATGTTAATTATATTCTAATTAATTTATTTTATTTGTTTGGAATGAGAAATTAATATTTGATAATTAAATTGTGGTTATCTATTTTTGGCCAAACACTGTAGCTGAAGTGTAAATTATTTTATATATGCCCAACCCAATGTGGGGTTTTTTTCACACATATTATTCAAATTTTGGCCAACCCCCTCATTTGGCCAAGCTAATGAGGATGCTCTTACTGAGTTATTGAAATCACTACTTATGTTGTAAAATGAGTGTGTTGGCATATTCATGTGACAACTTGTGTTAAATTGTTTTATAACTTGTTCAATGTTTAATGACTAAAGAAAACTGATAAAATGACAAGGGATTGAAATCAGCTCAACATGGCTCAAACTAAGCTTCATACAAAAGATTCGCTTGACCTGCACTTGATTTGTTGGTCAAGCAAAGCTCATATAGAGAGTTCACTGAAGATTCACTCGATATAGCACTCGAGCTGAAACTCATATAGAGAGTTCGCTCAACACTCGATCGATATGGCTCTTAAGCAAAGTTCATACATAGAGTTCGCTTGACACATGCTCAACATTGCGCTCAAGTGGTAACCCAGACAGAAAATTTGCTCGACATACGCTCGACTCATGGCTCAAGCGATTCTTAGATATAACATGTGCTCAACACTCCATTCAAGCAAATGTTCAGAAATCTGACATTGACTAGGTTTTAGCATTGTGTTCAATTGATGGTATATAAGGAAACTTCAGCTCATTTCTAGCTCATGGAGAAACAAAGTGGAAGGGGTGAGCTCTTGAGCTAATCTTAAGAGAGGAATACTTTTCCATCTCCAAAGCTTATTTTCTCTTGAAAACTATATCTCCATCTTACTGTACTTAAGATCAAGTACCACATCGTCCATTTATGTGGGCTTGTTCTTTAGCCAGAAGGGATTCAAGAGCTGTCGTTGAAGTAGAGATCGAGAAGTTCTCGTGGTGACGCTATAGAAAGGTAGCAGGTCCAGAACCGCTTGTGTGCAGAGATTGAGTGGGTTGCTCATGGTGTTGCAATTCAAATTTAGCTACTACAAGGGTCTTGCGAGTGTTTTTAAATTGATTGTAACAAACTAAATTTTTATAGGGGGTTTTAAGTGGTGACTTGCACCCTAAGTAGTTTTAGATTTTGAAAATGTTCTTCAAATGAGTTTCCACTTTGTGGCCAAATTGCTATGTTGATTATTTTTCTGTGAATTGTTTCATTGATTGACTGCTTGTTTGATAACATTTTTAAATAGTGCAGTATAATTGAGTATAGGCTATGTGATTAAGGCGTTACAAATGGTATTAGTCTATCCCAACCAGAAATGTGAGATTTGAGTTGTGCCACCTACGACGGATTGGCCCAACGAAGACATTGGGAATTTAAGAGGAGAGAGATTGTGATACCTCATATAATAAGGATAAGGGTAAGTGATGTATCGGATCCCACATTGCTTATAAGCTTCAAATGAGACTCTAATTGTATCATTGACTAGTTCTTTTAAAATATAGGCTATGTGGTTTAAGCCTTTTATTATGACATTCACTTGTACTCAGGCCTTCAATAAACGTCATTGGGAAGGTTTTGAAGTTTTTGTTAAGAGTCATCACCCCAAAACAGTTCTTGGTGTTTTGGTAATGCCACTAATGCACATGAGCAGCAGTGCCACGTGTTATGTGTGCATCTGGGTTGAAGATATAGGCAGCAGGCAATGGTTTTAACAGATTCTGATACGGTGCGTTTGATTATAGTGAAACGATGTGCAACAAAGGATGGGAATTAATGAAACGGTGCGCAATGAGGAAAAGTGTTGCTGCGTGAATTAAATGGTTGAAGTTTAATAAAAGGATTCGTTTTGTGTGGTTATGTGAAATAAGCCAATACGGCACGTTAAGCTTTTACGTTTTGGGAATGCTTTGTAAGTCGGTTAGTTAGTCTATTACTTCTTCCTATAAATAGAGTCAGTGAAGTTGCAGAAGGATCGATCATTTTTCACTAAGGTTTAATTTGTAAGGAGCTTAGGGATTGCTCGAAAATCTCTTACAAATATTATAGAAGTTTGTGGTTCTATTCTGAATTGTTCTTCTGTGATTTAGTGTTCATAATTATGTATACTGTTATCTGAATCTTCATTACAGCAGACGTTAGCATTCTGTTTGTTGTAGCAGTTGAGCATCAGGAAGGTACGTGACACCACATTAGATTGGACCATTTATCCTAATGATTCAAATGCATGATGCTTTTTTACTTACTAACCATCAAATGTATTTGAGGAAGGAAACACAATTTCCTGTATCTCAAAGCAACATTAGCAAAGATACTGTCACATGCCATATTGCATTTCTGCATGCATTGATAAATCGACCAAAAACTCATTATAGGAACTATATGGATGATATAAGGGGTCTTGGAGCCACACTGCAGTAGTTGGACAGACAAATCCAGGATCTGTCTCTGGCATGAATATGTCCTGCTCCTGAAATGATAGTGTCTGCTCCCATGAAGTTTGGAGCTCTTCAGATGTTTTAGATGAACCAAAATTCTCCTCTATCGGTAGTTTTCTATCGATTGCAACAGCGGGGTCAGTGGTTGAAGATGATAGATCATGATCTGTTGACAGCTGTCGTGACATCGGTATAATATCTCTAGTGTCATCCAAGTTTGAAACTTTAGGGGCATCACAAAGTAAAAGATCTTGAATCCCAGATGAATTATTTTTGTTAACATCAACAACTGTTTGTGGTACAGTTGTTGATAAGGAACTATTCTTGAGGCGCTTTTTCAAGTGCGTGTGCCAGTAATTTTTAATTTCATTGTCAGTTCTTCCGGGAAGCTTTGCAGCAATAGCAGACCATCTGAAACATATGAAACACAAGAAGGGCATTATAAACACCAAGTATAATCAAGAAGTTCCAGGCTACATGTTTCTTTCATCACGGTTAAATGCTCTGAAATAATTCTACGATATCTTCATTGTTCAACATCAGCGTTCTTTAACAGGAATATAAGCCTGGAAGATTTGATCTTAAACTACCTAACTGGAGAGAGAGAGAGAGAGAACTCAATCTCCTTTGCCTTGCATCTATCTTTACTGCATGTATTGATGATTGTATCTATCGGGAGTTTCAAACATTGGTTCAATGAGAGATTGAAACCAAAAATGCTTACAAAATCTTTGCTTGATCAACATTAGAGGCGCTATCTGAGTTCATATTACAAAAATAAAAGAGAAGTTTGAAGCTGATCATCTACAGCCCCTCGGTTTTGTAAACAGTAGAACACCAAATACTGCTGCCACTTGCCATCTCGGAGAAGATGTAATTTTTTTAAAATTGTTTTGGGTGATTTTGCAAAATCTAATTTACAAAATTAACTATTGTTATCTCTGAAGTAGTTCTAAAGACATTAGAAATTACTTAAATGGTCACTGTCCTCCCAGGAATATATGACTTTTGTGGTATGGAATATGAAAATGTGCAATCAAAAAACACTGCTCCAATGAAGAAATCTTAAATACACCATTCGAGTACTCACCGGTTTCCCAGCACTTCATGCCACTTGAGTATAGTTTCATCGTCTTCCTCTCTGAAGTTTCCACGCTTAATATCAGGCCTTAAGTAATTCACCCAACGGAGCCTGCAACTCTTCCCAGACCTAGCCAAACCTACAAGAAACGAAAGAAAGAAAGAAAAGGATGATCAAAGTATCCTTCCCAGAATCATATTTACTCCAAAAAACACAACCGGATGACAAAGTTCATTGAAATTGAATTATGTTTATCTGTTTCCAACCAGCAGGTTTCGGCATCCGACTCCAATTCCAAATGCCGTATCGCTTAATGTAAGTTTTCAGCTTCTGATCTTCTTCAGGACTCCATGCGCCTTTTCTCAAAGGCATTTTCTCCCAATCCGGAGACTTCACCAACTCTGTCATATGTCTAGTGCTTTGAAACACTATAAATAGGTGCGTAATTAATTTGTATTTCTCATAAAACTCTGGTTTCAAAGTAAAAAAACGTGTTCCAGGTTTAACTTTCAAGTGGCAATGATTTTCAAAGATTCAGAGCAAGCATATATTCAAAGGTACGTCCTTCCAGTACGGGAATACCTCTAAGGGGTGACATTAGAAACTATAGTCTTTTATTATTCGGTCAACAAGCAAACAGTATGATGTCAAGCCAAAAGCAATTGCTTTTGGCTGTAACATACAATGGTTTTATATCCAATCTCAGAAATGCAATGCATCAACTGGTGTGATTAAATATTACAAATTTAAGACAGTTGGAGTGTTCTTAAGAGAAATATACCACAAGTTGGGATAAAAGAAATACAATTAAAAGAAATACAATTAGAACAATTAACGATTTCACAAAAGGTGTATAAAACTTCTGGCAATTCTTTTATGTACTGGACATGATAAGAAGACTTATAATTAATAACAAAACACCAACTGATCATCCCTCCAAATTGGTCATTATTTAAAGGTTAAGATTGCAACATGCATGATTTATAATGTAATATATGACGTCTAGTTGCTTTAGTCACCGAGTAGTTTTGGGCGGCATATTAAAATATATAGGAAGATTACAAAATTTAGAACAAAAAAATGCAGCATTTGTTCTTTTTCCAACACTAACGATTTACATCAGCATGGTGCAATACCGGAGACAGGGTACACCAATTTTGAACTAAAAATTGCCTCTAAAGTCAGTCCAGATTTACTAGACAATTTCCTTAAAGCATATATATATATATATATATACATAAATATAGTCAATGCCAAGAAAATGATTATTAAAGGCAAGCTGCAAGAATATATATATATAGCCTGGCAATGTCATATTGCAAAGAGGCATTCCAGGAGGTTATCATCATTAAAAATTTCCCATTTGGGATTTGTTAAAAAGCTCACAATTAATGTGATCATGAAATTGTTACAATAAAAAAACCAAAGTCCTTATCATGCTTCAGATTTTTATGACAAGTGGGGTAATATTCTTTTGACTTTAATTGATATTGTAATTTCAACAAAGTAGAAGACGACTTTTAGGAACCAAAAAATGCAGAACAGGACAAGTCGAGTCGCATATCACGTGTTGATAAATAATAATCCGAAATAAAATTTTAGTATTTTAAGTATGTTTCTTGAAGTTATCGTGCTATGAACAACCAATTAGTCAAAGTCTCCCTCCATGCTTTTTGCGTTCAATTCAACCCCTCGTGCCTCCGTTTCATACTTCCGTTTCAAAGTAATATTATACATTTGTTACTCCATCGCAGCTTTAGTCACTAATCAGTGAATCACAGTTTTGACGGTTTTTGTATGAAAGTCCAATTGAGAGGGAGTCTTTCTTTCGAAATTGTCCCTACAATAATTGAATTTGAAGTTAAGTTTGCCAAATAAATATAATACAGTTTCTTATAAGTAAAATCAAAATAATAAATTAAGAGCAATTACAGCTTTCAGACTGATCAAAATTCCTCATAGATCTCTACAAAGTCTACGACCTTCAAAACGTAAATTATCGTTCGCTTTGATTTAATTCTGAGTACAAATCAAAATCTCTATAGTTTTAGAAGACAATAAACTCCAAAATAGATCCAATATGCACCCATTGGTGCTAAATATAGATTCTAAAGTAGAAATAAGGATGGCAAAAATACTGCAGCCTATCTCTTCAAAGACGAGATTGTAATGCCTCGGTCCCAGATGGGTCGGAAAATTACTTCTTCTCACTTAAAATCGTACCTCATGGTACAAATATTAAACTCTAATTTCTCAATTAAACATAAATTTCAATGATTTAAACCAACTATTCCAAAATAATTAACTAAACACATCACAAAGTCTAATTAAAATATCAACCTCTCCGCATACCACATCGTCGGGCCACGATAACTTTATTTAATAACATACTCCAACAACAATGGCGTTCTTTTGTGCTTAATCCACTATACTTAAATAATCTCGACCATGCTCCCTAATCTTGATTCTCAACTGAAACATTCAAATAATCTAAAAAATATAGTGGAGATAAAGGGTGAGTTGTCAACAACTCAATAAGCAAAGCACATGTAAACATAAGCCTTTTCATATAGTTCGGTATGCAAAAATAAAACATTTCCTTTTCAAAGTACATATCTCAAAAACATGCTACCAAAACATCAGAGTGACATTTCACAAACTGTTCATATTCAAAGACACTTTGGCATAACATAACTGAACATCTTCATCTTATCATATCATTTCATATAATATAATATCATATCGTGTCATATCATGTACTATGTTTAATCCTCATAGTAGGGTTGTGCTATCCCGATGGCCAAACTAAGCAGTATCATATTGTGTAGTTCCCCTTATTCATTCTCATGGCCCCGAGTGTGTACACAGGAAAGAACACACAGAAGACTACTTTGTTTCCAAAGTGGGTGCACTCATATCAAAGTTGTTGGTACCAACCATATAACATTTCAGAACCGGAATCAGAATCAAAACAGAATCAGAAAGTCATGCCAAAGGTTTTTCATATGCATGTCATATCAAACAGACTGTTAAACATATTTGTATCATTTTCACATATTCAAAATAGATTCAGAACTTATTCATATAACATCTACAAAATTTCCAAATTTCTTGTTCGCTCTTTTTTTGCACATTTCATAAACATGTCAAAATATTGCTCATGTCTATACTAGTAATGTCAAAAAGCATTTTTCTCTTTTATATAGATTTCATGAGTAATGCATAATCACATAATTAAGGTTGTTTTTACATTTTCTTTTCAAAACATATCATGCACATTTTCAAAACCAACCTCAGTTCATTCTCTTTTTATGCAAAATCTAGTATAGGAACCCCATTTATCTGTACATTTTAACTTTCCTGAATTTCCACACAACATTGCCAAACGAATATCAATTACCTATAAAAATTCATGTAACCAAGTAAATCTCCAAATGAATAGATACCTCATATTTATACCAGAAATCCCTATTTTAGTTCCTAAAAAAAAAAACCTAAAATCCTTGTAAGTTTAAAACAATATCATCAATTTCTAAAATCATCAATATCCATATAAAAGTCACTAGAATAGTTCCGGTAAAAATGTAGCCCAGCCCAAACTATTTTTAATACACAAGTCCTAATTAAACCTAAGCTCAGACCACAAAGGGAAAACAACCCACATAAAACACAGCTCAAAACACCTTCTAAAATATATTACATAATAAAGGGCATGACCTTAAATTACACTTACTTACATGTAAAACCTAAAACTAACTCAACATAGAAAACATAGTTCTAAAACAGAGGTGGCAGCTCACCATTCGAAAACGAAGGCATCGTGTGGAAGAGGCAATGGAGTTAGGTTGGGTGGCGTACGACGGCGAGCTAGAAGCGTGCGACGGATCTGGTTGGTCACGGCGACGGCTGGAGGAAGGCTTGACGTTGGTGCTGGCTGTCAACCGAGCGAAGTCAGACGGTGAAAGCTTGTTTTCCGACGTCTTCTGCTGGTGGCGGCATCGTGGCCTTAACTATGGCAAGGCGTTGCAGCTTTAGGTGACTTAAGTCACTACCGTAAAGGCTGCTTGCCGTGCTACTGTGACTGAAGATATCACTACACCTCTCGATGTCGTGGTTGGTGGCACTAAGCGGGATCAAGCTAGGAAGTTGGGATGGGGTGCATTGGGTTGGTGTTGGCAGCGCTAGGGCAGCGTCTGGTTGTTGATGGAGCAAGCATTCGGTGTAATGGTGGGGACTCACGATGGTTGAGGAGAGGTTGTCGTTATGGGTAGTTTATGGCTGGACTAGGTGCATGGTGGTGCGGCATGGAGATTCTGTCGTGGAGGGTGAAACTCATGGGTCAGAAAAGCCGGCAATGACTAAAACTAAAGGCGTGGAAAATATCGGGGCAGAGAGCATATAACTTGCTCTGTTTTCTTGCTTAAAATAGAGGCTTCCTTGTTCTTCGAACCAAAAGGAGGCTGGCGGTTTGGGCACACGTGGCATGGTGCTTCGGTTACTCTCGGTTTGGGTAACGTTCCTCTTTTTTTTCTTTTTTTTATTTATTTAGTTTTTTTAACGGTGGGCATGGTCGTGCCTCTTGGTGGTTGTCGTGGTCTTGGGTGCGGAAAGGCTAGGTTGTGTATGTGGACCTGTTTCATTTGAGAACATAGAGGGGCTACGATGCAAATGTGGCTTCAAGTGGTGGTTCTCATGCAGCTTCTTGACAGTTTGATCTCTTAAGGTGGCGTCTAGGGAGGGGTTGGTGTTGGTTGGCATGGAGGAGCATGCGTTGGATCAGTGTGGATGGTCGCTTTGCGATTGGCAATGGAGAAAGGTAAATCAAGTGAAACTCCTGTAGACTAAAGACCCAGAGATCGCAAGCGAGAAGATGCGAGAGAGACTAACGTGAGAGTGATTTGTTGGGGGGTTAGAAAAGGCGTGCAGGGGAAGGTGGGAACATGGGGGAGAAAATTCTGGGGAAGCAGGTAACCGTCAGGGTGGGGAAGGAAAGAGGAAAAATAAACAAAAGAAATCCCCTACTTAAAACGACGTAGTTTCGATGAGTATATTGTTTCTTCGTCGGTGGGTGTAGGTGTTACATCCTTCATTTCTAAAAACATTTCGTCCTTGAAGTTTACCAGTACCATAAGCAAAGCCTAAACACTTTTCCACCACATTCATTCCATGCTTATTCTAATCCTCGGTTATATTATCGAATCTAATGTTTCAAGATTCCAATTTCCAACCCTCGAACATCTTAGTTGAGTGCCTCATATATCTCGTACTCCTCTAGGCATAAATTCCATGCACATAGTATCAATCGACATACTCTCTAGGGTCTAGTTCAAGTTTTGAAATATAACCATCAACAACAGAATTAAAAGCCAAGTAATAATTTCACCCAAATTCTTAACTTGACTTCATATAAAATAGTAAATAGAACCCTCTATTTAATATAAAAATCTCAAATGAAAGTAACTTAAAACTTTTCCAAGTTCAGGGTCCTTAATCTTACACTTAATTCATGAAGGTGTCCAACCGTGGTCCCTATGAATTTGTCATTCCTCATAATCCTCAAAATTAAAAATTCCTAGCCACGAGATTTAAATTCTAAATGATCTCATGTCAACAAATTTTTAAACCATCAAGAAGTTTACTTTCAACCCATCATGCCAAGCTTCATTTGTACTCTCTAAAAATTTCACCATCACTTCCTCAATTTCATATTTATAGCACAACTATGTCTATTATCTATTACCTCGGGTCCCAAAATATCCCTCGCTCTTAATAATCCTCAAAATTTAAATCTATAGTAACGAGACTTAAGTCCTAAGTGGTATCAAGTCACAACTAATTTCCAAATCCTCAATAAGTTTAATCTCAAACCATCGTATTACCAAAAACCAAGCTTCTCTTGTGAACACTAATAACTTCACCAAAATGTCTAAAACTAGGATCCATAAATACATCAACGCGAAGTCTAATCCATTTCAACATCTACCAAGATAACTTTTACAACAAATTGACAATAATAGATTTCTTGTCTACCAAATCTATGTACACTCACTTATACTTTTATGTACCCTCTTCCATTCTTAGCTACAATCAATAGCCATTAAGTTCACATTTACGTATGATGACCACACACTACTATCTACAACAGTACCTTACCATCCTTCTATGTGAGGTGATCTGAGAACTCAAAAACCCATACACCAAATCAAGCCCATGGAGTGGATAGGGTTGGGTAGTCGTAACGGAATGGTCAAAAATCAAAGATGAAGTGAAGTTGGGAACTTCTCACATACTTCCTATCGGTGAAAGAGAACTAATCTAATGATTGAAATCACTTTTAGGCACAAATGGTGTGCTCCACTAAGTGACTATGGAAGATATTAACCCGCACCTAGAATAGGAGGATCACACAATGTAGTTGGGTTCAAGATTGTCCTTCTATTAGAAAATCATAATTAAAGTTCAAACCTTTTGTCAGAAACAGCCCCAAAATATTCTTGTTAGAACACTAACTGAGTTGCCAAAAAGATTTCGTTACGTTGAACAAATAGGTCGGTTGTTAGCTTACTAAAAATAAATAAATAATGTTTATAGGCTTTTTGTAAAAAAAAAAAAAAAAGTTGACAGAATGTCAAACCTTGCTTTCAATTAAGCTTATGTACACCTTTCAAAATCTAAACATTAAATCTTATAAAAAATCATTATCTAAAGTTTATAGAATAAACCTACGGGATCTAAAACCTCAAATGTCATACACATCATTTCTTAGAAATTTAAAATTTACCGACTCTAAAACCTCAATTTTCGTAAGCCACCTTCCATGAATCTACAAATGCGGAGACCTTAAATATCCTCACAATCATATCTTGCAACCTAAAAATTCTAAAACCTTAGACCTCATCAAAATCATTTTTAAGGTAATTAGAATCTCTAAACCTCGGATTTTCAAAAAAATTCAATCCATAAAGTCAGCAGAATCTCATACCTTAAATATCAATATAATCATCTCTTAGTCCTCAAGTTTCTACACCTCAAATTTGAAAGTTACTTCCTAAACCCACATCTATCCAAAACCTCATATATTATAGTCTGCAGAACCTCAAACCTATCTCTAATACCAACTATATATAACGCCCTAGTCCCGAATTTGAGATAGAGAAGGAACTTGAAGTTTGACATATATAGGAATTAAGAAATGCTATCTCACGGGATTTGAGATAGAGATACTTTGTATTTCTTATACACAAAAGTCATAGAATATATGAAAGCTCATTACATGACTCTATACACTTATTATTGTGGTAGGAAATTGACTTTTTGCCGCAACTTGTTGTTGCTGTAAAAAGACATATTTGTTGTAGTGATATATATATATATATATATATTAAGTGTAATCATCATAATTAAGGAGCCCTAAAATATCGTTAAGTTCAAAAGTCTTCCTCATTAACAATACCAGGAGGTATACCAAACCTAGAACTAATAGATGAATTAGATCTCAACATCCTATTCATTATGGTATCAACCAAAACAAAACTCTACCCTTACTAACCCTATCTTCACTCATATTTCTGTTGCATTTCGTAACACATACGCTTGGTCTAACCATGTACCCACTCATACTACATACATATATATATCAAGGAAACAAAGTATTCGCAGCTAGACTTTCTAAACATAATACTTGTTATTATTTAACATTGTATCTTTCATATATTGTGCTAGTGTCATGCGACATGATTTGAGGTAGAACTTCATCTCTTTTGCAAGAATTATGTTGCTTGATTGATTTGTGGAGCATATTCAACCTTGCTAGAATCACGGTGTATGGCTTTGTCCGTTAAATTCTATGAATATATTGTTTTTTTTTTTTTTAGAAAAAATATGTATTATTCATAAAACTCTCATAAGGGAGGAAGATTACAAGTTGAAATTTCATCCAATACAATAAAAGTATTGTTCAGGCCCAAGGCATCTTGTCCAAGACCACGAGCAACTTTATTGTTGTCTCTTCATGTATGTTGCACAGACCATGAATTAGACTTTGTCAAAAGAGATCTTGCATCTACCAAAATCATTCTAGTGCTCGTTCCTTATTCTCCAAAATTAATAAGCCCTTGAACCACTTGCAAAGAGTCACCTTCCATAACAATGTCCCTATAGCCCAAGTCTTGACAGAAAATAATAGTCTAGAGTGAAGCAACTACCTCAGCCAATAGAGGGTCAGGAAATAAGCTTCCGCTCATATTCAAAGTAGCCTTGATAGTACCCTCCCAATAGTGTATAACAGCTCCAATCCCCACCTTACAGTGAATACTGTCCAGAGCATCATCCCAATTCAGCTTGAAAGTTCCTTGGGGAGGTGCTTGCCATATATCACTAGCTGCCCTTCTAGACATGGTGCTGCATGAGTGTTGAGAGGAGGATTGAAAATTAGAAATGAGATCCTTTGCTTGTTGCACTAGTGTAGAGGGATGAGTAAAGTTGTTGTTAAAGATAAAATCATTCCTCCTCTTCCAAATCAACCAGCTAATTATAGTAAATTTCTCCATCTCATGCTGATTTAAAGTGGAAAACATCTTCTCCACCTAATCTTTGAAAACCTGGCTATGAGTTCCACATCTCTGAATACTAATGACACACTGTCCCCCCCTCCCCAACATCATTTGCTGCAATACAATCCCAAAGCACATGCTCTACTGTTTCAGGATACTATTGACATATTGGACATTCAGGATTAACATCCAATTTTCTGATGTTTAAATTAACTTTAGTTGGGAGAAATTAAGGCAGGCTCTCCAAAGAAAGGTTTTATTAGCATTTGGGATCTGTAGATGCAATAGCTTAGTCTAGTCCTCTGGTTTAGCTTATAGATCTGAAGTCTGCCCCTTTCCACGATCTTGAATTTCACAATAGAGATGATGTGCACTCTTGACAGTAAATTCACCCTTTGAAGTACATCTCGAAATCCTCTAATCTAGTCTTTTATAGTGACTAATATGGATGGCTTTTATGATTGTTGCTTCTTCTCTCAAGAAAATGGCATTGAGCAAGGAGTCCTTCCACTAGTGGTTGTCTAAATCAATGAGATTACATACCTTAGTGTCAGCCTGTAAGAATCTTATTGAGCTTTGAGGCTTGAAGGTGTTATGCTGTGGCAACCACTTATCAATCCATATAATACTCTCTGTTTCACCATGACCTATCCTGCATAAGAGGCCATCTTTCAACGAAGTTATGGTAGATGATAAACTTTGTCAAATATAAGAAGGATTACTGCCTAGCTTTGCTTTAAGGAAATTAGTAGCTGGGAAATATTTAGCTCTAAGAACTTTAGCTGCAAGGGAGTTTGGATGTTGAAGGAGCCTCCACCCTTGTTTGGTCAGCATAGCAGAATTGAAATTCTCAAACTCCCTAAAACCCAAATCTCCTTACTTCTTTGCTCTTCTTATTTGCTGCCAATTCACCCGGTGGATTCTTGCATCTTGAGCCTGCTGCCCCCAACAATAGTTACTCATCACTCAGTTGAGAGATTGTAACAAAAGTTTATGGAGTTTGAACAAGCCCATGTTGTACGTGGGGATAGCTTGCACCAAACCTTTCAAAAGAATCTCCTTGCCTGCTTGTGATAGGAAATTTGTGTTCCAATTATTCAACCTAACCTGCACTTTGTCAACAAGTCCTTTGAAAGAAGAAACTCTAAATCTCCCTACCAATGCTGGTAAGTCCAAGTATTTCTCATAGGATGTGGTGGCCCTAACCCCTGCTATGCTTGTTATGATCAGCTTAGACTCCTCTCTAGTATAGTTGCTGAAGTAGATGGGTGTTTTGTCTTTATTTAATCTTTGACCCGATACAGTTTCATATGTTTCCAAAAGCATGGATAGCCTACTCCAATCTAATGAGTTGGCCTTACAAAATAGAAGGTTTTCATCTGGAAAAAAAAATGGGATGATTAATGTGAAATCTACCCCTTCCTAGTGGAAGGCCAGAGATCATCCCATTAGTTTTAGCTGTGTTGAGGAGTTGCTTAGGATTTGAAAGCAAAGAATGAACAAGATAAAAGAGGATTGCCCTGCCTGATCCCCCTAGTTGGAATAAACTTCTCATGTGGAACAACATTAATGATTAGTGAATATGAAATTAAAGAAACACATCGCATAAAAAGATCAATCCACTTGGGGTCAAATCTCATTTTCTCCATGGCAGCTCTAGGAAATGGCTATTCTATTCTATCATAAGTCTTACTCAGGCCAAGCTTGAGGGCTATGAATCCTTCCTTTCCTTTCATTCGAGTCTTCATAGAATGTGAAGCTTCAAATGCAACAATGACATTGTCTGTGATTAGTCTACCTGGGACAAAGGCACTCTGAGTTGGTGAAATAAGATCAAGAAGAATTCCTTTCAAGCTATTTGCCATAGCCTTTGCAATGATTTTGTAGAGGGCATTGTAAAGACCAATAGGTCTGAACTCTATTACCATGAGTAGGGACTTGGATTTAGGGATGAGGGCAATGAAAGTTTCATTTAAGCTAGCTGGCCACTTCCCATCATTCAAAACTTCAAGTACTATAGCACTAATTCTAGGGCCAAGGACATCCCAATGTTTTTGGTAAAAGGAAACAGGGAACCCATCAGGATCAGGGCTTCCCAATGGATTCATAGTGAAAAGAGCATCCTTCACCTCTTGAGTAATAAATTTCCTGGTCAGATCAACATTCATCTCTTTAGTAACACTAGTTGTTAAGGATTCCAGGCAAGAGTCAATACTTGTTGGCCTTGAGGTCTCAAATAAAGCTTTCAAATAGTTTTGGAGCATGCCAGTAATCTCATCAAGGTTCTTAGTCAATTGGTCATTTGAATTGGTGATCTGGTGAATTTTGTTATTCTTTCTTCTCTGAGTGGCACAGTTATCGAAAAACTTGGTATTACGATCCCCATCCTTAAGCCATTTCTATTTAATCCTCTGCTTTCACTTTATGTCCTCCTTTTCAAGTAGACTAGTAATTTCCTTTTGTAGCTGCTTAATGTCATTGTTCAATTATCCCTCATTTTGGTCATATAACATGCTTAGCAAGTCAAAACTTAGAATTGATCTCCTTACCTCTATCTATGTGCAACTTCCTACTCCATTGCTATAGGCTACTTTGGCAACTCTTCAAACATCTAGTGACATCTTCAATTTTAGTCGAGGAGCTAGTATTTGCTATCCATGCATTTTCAATAAAGGAACTGCATTCTGCTTTGTCAAACCAAGTAACTTCAAATCTAAAAATTCTGTCTTTGCTACTAAAGGGCTTTGGTTCTGTAAAGAAATCAGGATAGGGCCATGATCAGAGCAGCTTGCCACAAGATTATGCACTGAATGTTATTCAAATCTATTTATCCATGCTGAATTGCCTCTATCAAGCCTTTCATTTGTAAAAGATTCCCCATATCTATTATTCCTCGAAGTAGATTGATCCCTACTGTAGCCCAAGTCATACAATTCACATGCCTCTATAGTAGACTAAAAACTCTCCATCGGTCTAGAAGGTCTTCTTGCAACACCAAACTTTTTAGATTGTTTAAGAATCTCCTTAAAGTCCTCAACACAAATCCAAGCCATAGTGCCTTGAGGTTTCAGTGCTTGAAGAAGTTTCCAGCTTTCCACTATTTTACCAGTTTCAAGGTTGCCATAAAACCCAGTGAATAACCATCTCTCATCAGCTTGTGGACAAAAAACCCAAACTAAAATATGTCAGTTAGTGTAGGACTTCAACTCCACCACCACATTGGGTTTCCATAGAAAAGCTAAGCCCACTCTCCATCCCTTGCTATTAATCACAAAGCTTCTGTCAAAACCAATTTTTTTTCTAATACTCTCCACCTTATCTCTACAACACTTACGTCTCCATAAGAAAGACTAACTATGGGCACTTTGTTTTCACCCGTTGGTGAAGCTCTCGAACTGTACGAGAGTTCCGAAGCCCTTGACAGTTCAGTTGGAACAAATCATTGGTTGTGAGTTGAGCTTAAGCTCGGTGTGAGCTTAACCAAATCATCCTAAGTTAAGCTCCTTGCAGGTGTGAGCTAAGTTTTGAGCCTTTTGGACATAGGTGAGTGTGCCAAATTTCCTTTGCCAATAACAATAGACCTCATGTTACATTTAATTTACCAAGTGGGGAGCCTTTAACCTTACCATTTTGTGTGGTACTCTTTCCCCTAGCTTTCCTTGTCCATGTGGACACTCTACTTGGTTTCATAGGAGAGTCTTGTAAATATAAATTGACTGAGTCAGGTTCCACATCAACAATGACTTTAGAGGGAGGTGTACTATGAAAAGCACGAGAATCATGCTTCCCATTTTCTATTACCATAACCGAGATGATATCCTCTCTACCTTCCTTATAAGCAACATCTTGAAGAGAGGGCAGAAAAGAGATTTGACTTACACAAGGATGGTTATTGACTTCCGAGAAAGGCAAGCCTGCTTTACTCTTCTCCATGATTTGCTCCTTCTACATCTCTATGCCTTGATTCTCGCCACTCACTCCTCCAGTTTCCTTGGATAATGCTTGACTTGCCTCTTCAGGAACCTCCTTCCCTTTCTACTCATCGAAATCCCCTTGTCGACGGGAATTATAGTTGTTGGAGCTCGAGGTACCACCATACTTCTTGGCTATAGTAACTACATAATGCACTGGTAAAGCACGTAGCTAGTGGCCACATTGATCCTCAAATATATTGTTCGTTACATGGTATATTTACCAAACTATTTCAGCCTAATGCATTGAGCAGACACGTTTTTTACAAGAAAATTGATTGTACCATAATAATTTAAATAATATAACTTCTTGTGAGGTCAAAGTATGGTCACCCATAAATTCCCATATTAGATAACAATTAGCCTTACCTTATAATCTAATTACCCCCAAATTCAAATGTTAATGCGGGCAATCTCCCTACAATTGCTTGCAAGCGGTTAAACCCAGGGTTTGCATAACCTTTCTTACTTGCCGAAGAGCAACCTGGACGCACCCCACCAGTCAAAAAGCTATTCCAGATACTAACAGGACACATGCAGGAGGAGCTTGTGCCTGAAGTTAAAGTACTTGTTGGAAAAATAACGAAGAACTATTCGGTATTCATAGAGTATTAACTCGTCAGATTTTCATCCTTTCTTAAGATATCATGTCAATTAAAATTGATGCTTACAACTAATAAACCAAGTACCAAATTAACCCAGTACCATATCCAATTTGAGCATCAGGTACAAGCACAACACCCTTCAAGTGCGAAGACAGTCAAGAGTGGAAGAAAATAAATCTAATTCCAAGCTCTCACGGAATTTTCCTAATATGCACGTGTGAGGGGGTCTAAGTAGCCAATATTGCAAAGAATGCTACATGATCTGTCCCAAATTCAAACCATTCAACAAAGCCGTACTAAATAAACCAAGTAGGAAATCAACCCAGCATGCTGGATGATCATAAACTCCACTTCACTAATAACAATTACATTTGTTACCACTGAAATAGTAGAGAATAGGGGAGACCGTAAGGACCCTGCCAACATGTTTCCCTTATGTACATGTTCCTGCACCTTCCTCATCAACTTTTTTTAATGCAGGTCAATATTGTAGATCCACGGAGCCAGCACTCCCACGGTGGAGCAATGCTTTAGTCTCCTATGCAAGCAACCACCAAATCCTGAAAACAAACTTGCTTATGCCCTGCAGCCTGCGTTACATCCCTCTATTAGAAAAGATATTAACTAGGAAGTCGACATCATTCATAGGCCTGGCAATTATTGGGGGCAGCACACCAATATATCTGAATGACCAAGTTCTTAAGTTGAAGCATGATCACTCCCATTTGCACTTTTTTGCATGCTGCAGGGTTCAGGGGACGTTATTAATGCAGGAGAAGGTTGATTAAGTTCAAAGAACGCTTTGCTCCCTTCATGAAAACCACCAATGCATATTGTATCACCCCGACCATGCCAAATTCCATCTTGGACATTGTTCATCTCCAATGTTCTCGACTCCTATTGCAAATTAATAGAATACTAATAAATTTAAATAAATATAAAGGTTTTATCTAACTTGATTGAAGTCCAATTGTTCGTTTTGAATTCCACAAATTAAAGTTTAACATGAAGCATTTTACAGACTGCAAATAAATTGAAACAGTCAAATTATGCTGACAAAATATTTGCAAGGAAAAGGACCTGGCATAACATGCAGCACGGGCAGATAAGATGGTAGATGCAATCATCCAAGGAACTATCACTGCCCTGAAAACAATAATGATTCCCACAAACTCAGTGACAATCATTTATATGGAGAAGGAAACCAAAGAAATGGCATTAGATATACAGCGTAGAAAAAAATTTGCTATTAGATTTTAAAACCCTTTGAACAATTCATCTTATAATAGATGCTAAGCCAGCTTTGGCAAAACATGGGACTATATATGTTTGGAGAAATCACTGTGCACTAGAGTACATGATCGCAAAGTCGGAACACAAATGTTGAGACAAACATTATTAAATATAGGAAGCAATAGAATGAGCCTAGACAATACCAAGCAGTGGCACTGAGGAACAGAACACAATGATAGACAAAATGCTCACCCCGATGTTAAATCTTTTCTTTATCTGTGTGCGGATAAAGCCCAAATATGTCCCTATACAAACGGTTAAAGCAAGTGCCAAATAGAGAAAGTAGTGCCGCTTGGTTACAATAAAGGCAATCCAGTTCAGAAGAGCACTAACAACAAGAATGAAGTAAACGGATCCCTGCAAAATTAAAAGAACAATTTTAGAATTTATTTTTTCTTTTGATAAGTAAGAATAATTTTAGAAGTTCAAATATGAAGGTACAAACATATATAAGCAATTAATTGCAGCGAAGTCAAAATATCACTGTTACTTACCTCACTCTACTTGTATCTTAAATTTTTATTTTTTATTTTTAATCTTTTATTCCATTTAACTGTTGAGGATAAAATCAAATGAAAATCAAGAGAATATCAAATCAAAGTGATTTGATAATTATGAAAATCTAATCAAGATAATATCAAAGTGATTTGATAATTATGAATATCAAATTATTGATTTGATATCATCTTCAACATTAACGGTACCAAAATTTACCTGAACAAAACAAGAACCAAAACCAGCTCTTCTCATGTTCTTTCCAAATCTGTAGCAGGGACAACTGCAACATCAAATACCTTGTCACGCACAAGCGTAGTACAAACATGAATATTAGTTTGAGAATGTAAAACAAGACCAGAAAAATACTCAACCTATAGCAGCAAACTTCCATTTTCAAAGCACGTATTCCATTCAAAAAAATCTTAGATGTATAACACATCACAACACATACTTTATCCTTTGTCCTTTTATTCCTCTGCCTTACACAGCCAGAAACTCAAAGCAACCCACATCGGGCTTAGTAGTCACACAAAGCATGTGCCAAAATATCAGTACCAAAAAAGAGGCAGAAAAAGGGAAAACGGGAAAAAATTGACTTTGAATTATAATTAGAACTATATGTGGATGGAATTAATTCTTTATTTACCTAAATTAAATCACAATAGTTGAACGACCCAGAAGAGTAAGGGGAAAATCGAATCAGGATTAAAGCAAATTATGAGTATTCCTCTCATTGTTCAAGCCCAGCGAAGAAATGAAACTTCCAAAGATTCTGCACGAGTGTAAGGAAATACTAAAAAGTTGGAGCTAAAGACGAGAGGCCCCAAAAATAATCCCCGTTAATCAAATTTCTACAGAAGGAAAAAAATCAAAATTTCTGAATTAGCTCTGTTCGGTGGAGGATCTAAACAAGTCAAGATATTTTTGAAAAATAAATTCTCGTGCTCGTGAAGTCAGTTTAGCTTCTTCACACCCAAAATTTTTTTCTTTTTCTTCTTCGTCGAAAAAACGAGAAAATATCCCGGAAAAAGGTTTCTGTAGAAACAAACAGCCCCTAATAAGATCATGGCAAAGAAAAATAAAAAAGAGGAAGAAAAAATAAGGCACTTACCAAGCTGATTCGAGAGCGATACGACGGTCCTGGAAGCAGTCGAGGACCTCACCCTCCCACATCCTGAGGACCCCGCCTATCTCCCCTCCGTCTTCTTGTTCGCCTAGTCCAACGCTCACGAAGCTACTCCATTTTCCCTGCCGAGTCTGCAAAGCCACCGTTGAGCAGAGCATGTCAAAGTCAAGCAACGCCATTCCCTCAATAAAACTTTCATTCTCCTCATGGTCCTCCTCCTTATCTCTCAGCTGCATTTCCACCTTCTCTCCCTTCTCCAAGTCCGCCATTACCACCAACCCACCGAAACACCCTCAAGAAGAAGCAGAAGCAAATACAAAGAAACCGAAAGCTGGGGGAATCGTGTTGGCGTTCGTTTTGTTTGGTTTATCCCTTAAAACGCGCTTCTTCTTTTCTTTATGGGTAATATGCTGCAGAAAGAGGAAAACGACATTGTTGTCTTGTTTGGCTAGGTTCGGACGTTGAGGGTTTGTTGGACAATTGAAAGCGTGGGGTCGGCGTATCATAATGATAGCTGTTGTCATCCAGTAATTTTTGATTTATTATTTTTTAAAATTTTAAACCCTAAAATAAATTATAGTTAGTTATCAATAAAATCTCCACTAATTATCTTATGAAATTTAAAGTGCGAAGTTTGCACATCCAAATATCAATTTTCGAAATTTAATAATCCAATTTTAAAGAAAAATTAAAATATTATCTAGATTTTAAAGCATTAACGGTTAATATAGAATTTTTGAACAATATACCCTTAAAGGCATGTTTGGACATTTAAGTATTTTGATACTGAAAGTATTTTAGGTATTCTTAGCATATTTCACTATTGTTTATTACTTTATTGTTATTTTTTATTTATTTTTATCACTATTCATTATTTTTTACTACAATTTAATATTCTATTATTACTTTTTACCTACTTTTTCGTTACCATTCACAACACTTCTCACTATCCAAACACTTTTAATATGAATAGTAATAAAATAATTTAAATGAAAATATTTTATTAAATTTTGAAGTAAGTAGAGAAAAAAAAAGTTGAAGCAAAATATTATAAAGTTAAAAATTGTTCGAATATTATTTTTGTTTTGAATTTTGTAAAAGCTATATTGATTTTTGTTCTTTATTTTAAAGTTTGTAAAAGTTGTATTTATTTTTTATTTTTTTGAATAATAACTAGATGAAAAATTTAAAAGTTTGAAACTGAAAAATGTTTTATGCTTTAGTTTTGTTTGTGAATGAAATTATGAAAAATTTTGATAGTGTCCAACATGTCATAAGCTTTTTTTTTTTATATAACAAAACATTGTTCATTCATTCATAAAAGTGACATTACAACTCTAACATGAGAATTACAAGTCAACTATTGCTTTTCAAGCACCCAAGTACATAAATTCCTTTATGACTAACATGGTCTTGTCCAGTACTGCAAAACCTCTCCAAACAAACAGTATGAGAAACAGCACTTCTTGTCTTAGAACATCGTGTAAGACAGTAACAAACCCCACACTCTCATGTAGTGGATGACGTATTCTATAGACCCATGATCTTAGAGACAATATTTTTTTTATTTTTTGTTTATATATTTTATATTACAATATAAAACAAAGTAAACAACAGAAAACATGAATACATGGAAAAATAACAAACAAATAATAAAATACAGAGGTTGTCATGGTGCATGAGGGACACGCGCCATTCTAAAAGTATGGAGGACGCTCAGATCTGAAGAAACAAGTGGCCCTGAACCTAGAGAAGCCGCACGTGGCAACAACTGCACTCTTTAGATCTGGCCGTCCGCCAACTATAGATTGCGTGTGTGCCTCACACGCCACTCTATTTGGTGAACACTTTGCCCATCTGAAGAATCGGCATCTTGGAAATCCTTCAGTGTGGTGTGTGGTGGTCGCTGGGTGTCATAGAGCAATAGATCGGACTTCCACCTTACTTTGACCTGAAAAACAAAGAAATTGAAAAAAGAAAAAGAAAAAACTAGAAAGAAGATGAATGAAGAAATGAAGGATGAGTGAGGGTGGAGGGAGGGAAACTCCACCCCCCTCAACATGCCATAAGCTTCTAGATAATTATTTAACTTCGTATCTATATCTCTTTATAGTAACCAGAATGATTAGATATTTCATAAATATACGAAGCGCAATATTCTCAGCAATCAAAAATCATATTTCATTAAAATTATTTATATAAGTTTTTTTAATAATATACCATACATATGGAGTCATGGACTTCCTTGTATTCCTAATTTCCTACGTTATCTTGCATAAATATCAATTATTAAGTTATAAAAAAATGATAGACACAATTTTTTTTATAATTTTAAAATAATTATATTTTAAATGAAAATAAAAAATCTTATTTTAAAATATGCTGATATAAATAAATAAATAAACTGTAAAAGACCTTATCAGTTAATTTTAAATTATAAAAAATGATAAAATACAAGTCACTTTTCATAATATTTTATACAATAATATTTAAAATGAGTAGCATTTTAATAAATTATCTTTCAAAAATAATATTATTTTATAAAAATATCCTTATTTTACATCATATATTTTAAAATATATCGTAAAATATATCGTGATGCCGTGTTTGGGGTTGGGACTGGGAATTGGGATAAGAATCGAGAGCAAATTACTCAATCAACCCAAAAGGAGTGGAATGCTGTGCTGTCATTTGGTTCGGAATCTTCGGATAATTCTTTGATTCCAACAGAAGTCTATCCCATTTCTAAGTCATCCCATGTGAAAATAAAATATTTATAAAAAAAATATTTACATTCATAATTTTTTTTTTAAAAATAACTATAAAACTTAAATAAAAAAAAATTATTTTTTTATAATAAATTTAATTCTTTTCGAAAATAAATACACAACATTTATATAATTGATAACTATATTTAAGATTACTATTACAGTTCACTAACTACACAATATATATTGAGTTTTGCTACATGTAAGTAAAATCGCGCATTAATCTGCGTATCAATATTGATTTCTTTATGCTTAAAATTTAAATTAACACTTTTCAATAAAATCTACTTTTTGACTAATCACATTAAATTAGTGCACAGATTAATACATAATTGTGCTTGTAACTAAATTTTTCCATATATATTGGAGATGTAAATTTTATTGATGATTGTGTGTATCACAATGTCTGTCCACTTCAGGCTAAGGATCAATGTCTCTAGCATTAATTATATATCTTTCAATCCATCTAAATCCATGAATGATTAGCAGACTGGTCTGAAATTAGTCAATATTTCTAATATCATGCGTGGAATTGTATATATCCATTTACAAATATATATTTTTATTTTATTATATAATATATATGTATATATGTACAATATGTAACAATTAAGCATAAAATATTTAAAAATAACTTAGGGTACCATTTGGTAATGATATCATTGGAGAAATTTTCAAAAATTCTTATAATTTTATTTTTAAACATTATTCAAATATAAAACACTTTTTTTTTAATTTTAAATATTCAACAATTTCATCTAATAATTACCTAATTATTACAACTTTTATAAATTTTAAAATAAAACGTAAAAATTAATATAGCATTTTCAAATATCAAAATAAAAATTATATTAAAAAATTATATTTAAACAAGATTTTTAACTTTACAATATTTTTATTCAAATTTTTCTTTCTCCTTTCCCAAAACCTAATAAAAAAAATCTTAATTCAAACCATTTAACTGCTATTTTAAAAATTTTAAGATACTCTTAATATCCCAACGAAGCACTAAGTATAAACAAATTCTTCGAACAACTTATCTCATCTTATCTTATTTACAAAAAGCTTGGTTTGGATAATGAAAGCCCCACATCTCATATCATCTTAATTTTCAAATACCACAAACACAAACACTTTACAATTTAAAATATTCAACTTTTTCATATAATCATAACCTATATGTTAATGTCGTGTTTCGCATGTCTTTGATCCGGACTCTCAGCAACTCGAGTCTTCCATCTTGGGCTTGCGAAAACGGAGAAAACACCGCAAGATAGGAGCCTTCGTGGTGGCCGGGGAGTCTCTAATACCAAAGTTAGTATCATCTTAGAGTTTAATAGTGCAAGAGTATCAAGAGTTCAAAGAGCGTTCCTAGTACTTAGGAATTCGTCTTTCATACTTGATTTCTAAGGTCAGCTGTCCGGTGTTAGGAGGATGTGTCTCCTTAGCAATCACTTTAGTCAAGTTCTTTTAATACGGTGTGGCTCCCTATCCTGCTCACCCATCGGGTTTAAGCCGCCAAGTCCTCCCTTCTCTATTCATCAGAGGATCAAGGGCTCTCTGTGATATCTGTTTGCCTGTCCACTTAGGGCCACATGGGACGTGGGACTAGGCTGTCAAGGTGATGTGTTTCCCTAACGACAAGGCAGTGCACCCGACAGCTACTCTTGATGAGTTGTGCCCCATAGCCATTGTTAAGGAGTGGGTAGAGAAGTATCCAATCACTGTCCTCTCGGACACTCTCCTTGGAGAGGAGAACATGACGGCACATCTGCCTCCCCTCAACCACACCATCTATGCTGACTGCGACATTCCTATGCGGTCATCAACCATCTCGGCGAGAAAGCATTTCCCTAGCTCTCCCGTCGAAGGCAAGGGGAAGAAGGTTAGGGTCGACAGCAGCCCTGAGCCTCCTTCTCAGCCCCTTTTGGTTCAATCGTCAAAGGCAGTCGAAGTGCGGCCAGACGTCCAACCTCTCAAGTTCATCTCGCGAATCTTGCGCATAGGCCGGAGGAAGAGGACCCCGCCAACCCTGGCACGCTAGCTGCTCCTACTCCCGCCACAATTTTAGTTTTGGAGCTCGTATTAGTCGTCGCTGATGAGGTGCCTGCCGTGCCCATAAGGCCGTGTGATCTATCCTAGTTGGCTAATGTACTCTAGATGCATTTTTGGGGAGCCCTCCTGTAGCAGACCCCTAGGCAATTAGCCTTGGTTGAGCCACCTCCTGAGGTGGATGTGGAGATAATCCATTCTTCTGACTCTACAGCTCACTCGACGGTTGGTGAGCAAGTCTTTGGGGATGCTTTTGGGAACTTTCCAGAGGGACTCAACTCTTTCAAGGAGAGTAAGCCTTCACCCGAGCCTCTTTGTATTGAAGCTCCTGGAGGTGGTGCAACACTTGTTACTACCGCCATTGATCTTACTATGGCATCTATTAAGGAGCCAGTTGGGAAGGCTTTGGGCGGGGTGGTGGGGAGCCGAGTTGCCCACAGCCGGTGGAGGCCATCCCTGTGTCCACCCACCTTGAAGTTGGGGGAGCTCAGGCAAAGGTCCTGGAGTGGGTGGCTGAGTCCTTGAAGGCCTTCTTCTCTGAGGTTCCTCCTTTCTCTTTGACTTACCTTTTCCCTTCTCGGCTTGTTTTTTCTTTTTCCTGACCTTTATGACATTTATTATGGTGGGCTGCAGGGAGCAAATCTATTGGTCGAATTCATACTAAGCAGCCAAGAGGTGGCCAAAAGGTAGAAATGCGGCCTCTATTCCTTGACGTAGATAGCCCTCCACTGCGCGCACGAAGAAAGGGCACTGGGAGGTGGACTTGGCAGCAGCGAAGGAGCAAGCCGAGTTAGCCAAAAATGAAGCTTTAGCTCTTCAATGGCGACCATCTCGGCCCAGGAGTTGGTTGATAAGTTGACCGCTTCAGTGACGGCTCTTGAGGAGTCGCCGGGCTAGCTTCAAGTGGAGAATACGGAGTTGAGGGGCGGCCGAGACTCTAATGCTCAGTAGCTCTAGCTATTGGAGGAAGAGCATCTATCCCTTTCAACTACTCTGAAGGGGCAAGAAGACTCAATATCAGCTGCTTAGGCCGCGGCCAATCAGGAGAAAAGGAAGGCTGAAGAGACATCGAAGGAGTTGAAGGAAGCCCAAAGGGTAACTTCCTAGGGCATGGTTATCGCCAACCTACGAAGTGACCTGACCCAGTGCAGGATGTTGTTTCTCGCTTGAGTGGGTAGGTAGGATCAGCCCTCATCGTCCGCGACCAAGCTTGGGTGCATGGGTACATCGAAGGCCTCAAGAAGATGTGAGATTATGTCATTTTGAACCCTCAAGCGAGCTCACGGGTGCTTGGGGCACATTTGAGGGCCCTCGACATCTACCAGCTTCCTCCTGATCCCAATGTCCTTAAGAAATATACTGAATTAGGGCAAGATATGATCCCTGATGCCTTCCCTCCTTATGCCGAAGCTCCCGTTGTTGATCCTGAGAGAGCCGGGGTAGCCTCTGATGCCCCCACAGCTAACCCTGCTATGCCCAAGGCAGCCCTTGATGTTCTAGAGGTTGGTCCCACTGAGTCTGAGGAGGATCCTGACCCCCCTCCTACTTGATTTTGTATCTCCTTCGTTAATGTTTTGATGTAATAATTTTTTTAGCTCTTTTCTTTGTACAAACTTTAATTATTAATAAACAAGTATTTTTCTTCGCCACCTTGCTGTGTATTTAGCTCTATGGTTTTTCCTTCTTTACTTCTTCACTGGTCGGCCTGATGGGACAAGGGTTTAGGCATGCCCATGGGGACACGGTACTTGCCTTTCCTTGTTGACCCCCTTTTATAAGCTAGTTCCCTTCATTTTCTTCTGTTTGTATTTTGCGCGTATATATCCTGCATGCTCAAGGGGGGGAAGGGGATGTTGGGTAAGAGACGTCTTTGTCGGCACCATGGGTTTCTTACCGCTAGGCATGAACCCCCCCCCCCCTCCTCTCTCATTTCTTTGTATTCAAATAACTCCAACCTTAGTAGGTTGGGTCGCACCAAGGGGAGATTGGATTTCCACTCTGTGGAAAGAGAAGCTAGTTGTCCTTGGGCCGTCCTTTCCTCTATACAGAGTGCACATGAGTGCAGCTCCATCAATTGTGTAAGGACATGGCTGGGCAGGCCCTCTAGGCGCTTAAGAAGTCAGGCGGTCCTAGACCTTTCTCATCTATTAGCCTTGCCATAGGGCTAGGCTCGACATGAGTCTCCATAGAAGGTTGAATAGTGCCCTTAGGCTGAGAACCCTCCTTAAGTAGCGTCAGGCAGTCAAGATACTGATCCCATACTTCGTAGTGAGGCAAGTCAGGCCACCTTAATTCTAGACCAACCTAAGTAGAGCAACTGTTGTGCGGCTTAGGCTCGCAGAGCTTCACCATGGGAGATGACGCCTTGGGGTCGGAGGTGCTGAACCTGTACCCCACCGAGGGAGGGGTATGGATAACTCTAGCCATGCCCTACCTTTTGCCCCCCTAGGGGGGGTAATCTGTCAGGCAACTGAGAAGCTAATCTACACTTTACTGTAATAGGGGGCTGGAGCCTTTTTAAGGCTGAACTCTCCCTAGGTTACGTCAAGCCGTTGAGAGATTAAGCCCGCACTTCTTCATTAGGCAAGCCAGGCCACCCTGAGGCTAAACTGGCCTGGCCTGCTGATCCTCAATGGGAGGGTAGGTAGGAGTTGTGTGCTCAAACTGCAAGAGTCAACTCAGTTAGTTTAAATAACTTCTGGAATAAGGAGTGGTGAAGATCGAGGGTGTTGCATTGCAGGAGATAGTGTTCTAGAGTTATGTCAGGTAGTCAAAGGACTAACCTGCACTCTGCCAAGGAGGAGAAGGGATGCCTCAGGCCATGCCCTCTTATTTTTCCCTCGAGGAGGTAATCTATCTGATGACTGAGGAGCTGGTCTGCACTTCTTTGTGATGGGGACAGGATAAGTTGTTCGGGTAGTTGAAAGGCTAGACCTGCTCTCCTCCATGGGGAGGTCAGACTTCCCAAGGGGCCGGTTCTACCTATCAAACCTTACGGGGATGTACATTATTCGGACAGTTTGTGACTGGACCTGCTCCCATCCGTTGGCATTGTAAGGAAGGTAAGTGTGGGTCAGGCTGGTGCTAATCCCACTCTTTGTCGTGGTAGAGGTCAGGCGGCTGAAGGGCCAGATCCGCTCTCTCCTAAAGCAAAGATAAGATGGCCTTAGGCTCATCTCACCCTTTGGAGCCCCGCGGGTAGGTAAGTTACCGCACAGTCTAGGTTTGAAGCCATTCCCGCGTGTTGATGCTTATGAGGAAAGTAAGTTGTTGGGTAGCTGAGGACTGGCTTGCACTTCACCACAAAAGGGATCAAGCAGTTTTAGGCATTACACCATCCCTTTAATATCCTACGAGGAAGGTAAATGTTGGACAATTGACCAACCGGTTCGCACTTCACTATGATGGGATGGGGTAATTTGTCGAGCAACCAAGAGGTTAGTCCCACTCTCCTTCGTGGGGGAGGTTGGGTCGCTAGAGGGGTTGGACCCGCCTATTGACCCTCGGGGTGACGTAGGTTGTTCGGGCAGTTTGTGACTATAACGCTGCTGTCTGTTGGCATCACAGGGAATGTAAGTGAGGGATAGGCTGGTGCTAATCCCACTCTTCATCCCGACAGAGGTCGAGATAAGTTGTCGGGTGGCCAAAGGACCTAACTTGCTCTCCCCTACAAGAGGGAGAAGATAGCCTTAAGGCTCATCTTGCCCTTTGGCACCCTGTAGGGAGGTAAGTATCGGATAGTTTGGGATTGGACCCGCTCACGCCTGTTGCCGTTCACGAGGAAGGTAAGTTGTCTAACCCTCTCTTGTATTTGGGTCTAATCATTACAACTTTTTCAAATTTAAAAACAAAACACAAAAAATAATTCAAGTTTTTTAAATCTCAAAATAAAAATAATATTACAAAATAATATTCTAAAATTATTTTAACTTTATAATATTTTTATTCAACTTTTTTCTCTTTTCTTTACCAAAATCACATAAAATATTTTAACTAAATCGATTTCCATCACATCTCATCTCAACTCATTATCCAAACCAACCTTTAGGCTCTGCAACTCTGTTACTGGTTGGTTTTTTGCCTTTGACAACCTTGAGAAGCCTCAAAATTTCAGCAGGCATCTTGCTCTGGTCAGACATGATGCCTCTACCCAAGCAGGCACCACCCAAAATCACCTTGTTGCAATCGATGACATGAAGGAACAGGTGTTGGAGCTTGATAAAGAATGTTCAACCATGAAACAAGAGATTGACAAACTCGTGAAGACAAAAGGAAGTTGGAACGCAGTTTTGAAAAAGTTCTCTTTTAGACTAATTAAAGATGAGGACCTATGTATTGGGATAAATCAATTACCGATTTGGAATAACCAAATTGATCACTAAACAACAGAAATAATTTTCTCACTTTGTGTGAACCTATTAGGAAGTAACTGAATGGAGCACAATATAAACCAAAATCACACACATAGAAAGAAGCAATTTTTACATGGAAAACCTCCCTACTATTGGAGGAAAGAAAATGAAAAACCACGAGACCGTAATCCAGCCGAATCTCCACTATCAACAAATAATGGGAATACAATTGTTTTCTCTAAATAGAACTAGAGGCATACGATCAACAATAATATCAAGAAACACTTTCTTGGCAACCAAACAACGTGATTAGGAGAGACCTCACCAAAATATGTTACTGTTCACAACCACAAACACCGACAATATTGCTCCAAATCCGATCTCCATTGTTGAGATTATAGAGCCTTAAGTCTTGAACGTGCCTACAACATTTCAGCTCAATTGGACCACAAAAAGACTCTAATCAAAGTGTATGATTGAAGCTGGATGAGCTCTTCTATTTAGGCTAGTGTCTTTTCCTCTCCTAATATCACTCCCACGTTTTCCACTTGTTCTCTATACTCTAATAGCAACAGCACTTAAGTTTAAAACCTAATTAATCTATGTCTAAACCCTCTCTCGATGTTGGCTTAATAGTTCTACATGGTTCATCTTTCATATTGGAGAGAACCGAGCACAACAGGAATCCAAATGCATAGAAACACCACAACAATTCCAAAACCCCACCAACATCCAAAGCACCACTTGTGAACGAAAAAGAAAACCATGGAATCACTTAGGAGTGGAAATATGTGATACAACTCATGAATTTAACATGAACAAAATTAGGGAGTTTGGATTTGATATAAATGGGTTTTGATCAAAACAAGGTGACCCATTAAGACACAACTAATAAACGGCTCATTCTGCTTAACTTGAAATCAACCCACAATAACCCGTTTAAATTTTATTTCAAACTTACAATTTTATTATTTGTTGTCTTGTTTGATATTTCTTAATATTCATATGTTTTTATTATTGGGATTGTAATTATGGACCTATGCTCATATTTATTATTGTTGGATTTATAATATTGGTTTTATTATAGATTAGAATATGAAAAATATTGATATTTTTGTTTGTAGGTAGCCTTATTTCTTTTTTAAATATTGTGGCTACTAATAAATATGTGTTGAAGCATTATATGAAGACAGTGCAAATATCTGATAAGGACAAAGCCCAACAACAACCAAATAGAGATCAAGCCGATAAGGATAAAGTCAAGTAACAACTAGATAGAGATAGAGCTTTTTAATCTGATTAATCTCCAATATTTTATGCGATTGTATTTGTGTATGTTTTAATGTTTAATAATACTCTATATTCTACTTTATAAATATAATACAAAATGCTCTCTTTCTCAATCAAGGAGAGTTTTCAAACAATACACCTCATTTAAGTTGTTTTGTATTGGTACCAAAGCCCTTATAGACTCACATCACCTTCTACTATGGCCACCTCTTATTCATCTTCCTCAACCTCTCCTCCCCCACCTTAGCCACAATCTTTGCCTTCTTTCCTTGTCACTCTCTCCCACCTTATTACCATTAAACTCACAAAAGATAACTTTCTGCTATGGAAGGCCCAGCTAATTCCATACTTTTGTGGTTAGCAACTTTTTGGCTACCTTACTGGCTCTATATCTACTCATACTATTTTATTGCCCAATTCCCTCCGCAACCTTGCCTACCATACATGGTGTCAAAAGACCAACTCATAACTAGCACCCTCCTCTCCTCCCTATCTAAACATATTCTAGCTCAAGTACACACTCATAATACTTCTCATGCCCTCTGGACTACTCTCGAAAAAATTTTGACGTTTCATTCTCGTGCTCATATTGTCCACACCCATTTACAACTTGCCACAACCATGAAAGTAGGTCTTTCCATGCATGATTATTTTCACAAAATCAAAGGTTTTGCCAACCTTCTCGCTGCTACTGGACAACCTCTTAAAAAACATGAGGTTATCTCATATCTTCTTGCTAGTCTTAGTCCTAATTAAGATCCTTTCGTCACCTTTGTTACAACCAAAGTTGATCCACTATCCTTGAATGATATTTATGGTCATCTCCTTAGCCATGTGCTTTGTCTAGAATAGCTTTCTTCTCCATTGGACTTTTCTTAACCCTCCGCCGATAGTGATGTTCACTCAGGTGTGCCTTCTCGCCAAGGACCTCAGTCCTCTTCTTGGTTCACATCCTACTCTACAAAGAGAGGACATGGGCGTGATCGATCCTCCCAAACTTCTAGTGGGTCATCCTCTCGTGGAAAGCCCACATGTCAAGTCTGTCGCCTAGTCCATACTGCACTTAGTTGCTATCATAGGTTCGATCTTACTTCTTAAGTTGACAACGCTACAAATCCAACTGCTCTCTTGGAAAATCCTTAGCCATCTCAAGACCTCAACTGGTATATCGACACTGGAGCCACCAACCACATCACCTTAGATCTTAGTAACCTCTCACTTTGTGTAGAAGACTGCGTTGGTGGTGACCATCTGTGAGTTGATAATGGGCAGGTTTGGCTATCAACCATATTGGGGACTCCTCTTTATCCTAAATTATTGCTCATTTCTTTCTTTCTAATACACTCTATGTCCTCGATGTTCAAAAAAATCTTCTCTCTATGCCACAATTTTGCTGCAATAATAATGTATTTTTTGAGTTTCACTTTTCTCACTTTCTTGTCAAGGATCAAGTCACAGGCAAATTGCTCTTTCGCGGTCCAATTAGTGGTGGTCTTTACATCATTCCTTCCTCTCTGCAAGTCCCCAAGAATAAACTTGCCTTCCTTGGTGTCAAGACATCCTTACAAAATTGGTATTCGAGATTCGGACACCCCTCCCTATGTATAGTCTATCAAATTATCTCCAAGTGCAGTCTACCACTATCCTCTATCAAAGCTGCTGCTCATTGTCCAGCTTTTCGTGGATCTAAAAGTCACCAATTCCCATTCTTTTCATCAACATCTTAGTCCAATATACCTCTAGATTTAATTTATTATGATGTATGAGGTCCTTCCCCTATTTTTTCATTCAATGGCAATAAATATTACATCTCCTTTTAGGATGATTATAGTCAATTTACGTAGTTATTCCCTTTATCTTCTAAATCTCATGCATATCCTACCTTTGTTATATTTCAGATTCATGTTTAGTGCCTACTTAACTCAAAGAACAAGTCCATGCAAACTGATTAGCTCGCCACCTCTATTAGCTTTTTGAGTCTCAAGGCATTACACATAGGGTCAACTGCCCTCATACTCACCAGCAAAACAATGTTGTAGAATGCAAGCACTGCCACTTGGTTGAAATTGGACTTGCTCTCTTATCACATGCAAGTGTGCCTCATCTCTTTTAGGACGAAACCTTCACCACAACTTGTTACCTATAATCGACTTCCCAAGCTAGTTCTAAGAAACACATCACCATATAAACGTCTATTTCACTGTCACTAGATTACTCATTCCTCAAAGTCTTTGGCTGCAGTTTTTTGCCTCATCTTTGCTCATTTAACTTTCACCAAATTGAATTTCATTCTCGCCACTGCATCTTTGTTAGGTATAGTTTTCATCACCATGGGTACAAATGCTTCGATTCGACAACCTAAAAATTCTATGTTTCACGAGATGTTGTCTTTGACGAGTCTTCCTTTCCCTTTAACTCATTTGTTTTCATAACTTTTCTTAACTCATTTGATCTCATCTCATCTAATCATTAAAATTTTACCGAATTCCCAAACAATATAAAATAAACAATTCAAAATTTTCAAATTCCAAAATAAATATAATATTAAAAAAATATATTCTAACAATATTTTATTCAGCCTTCATTTCAACTCATCTGCGAAAATAAATAAGGCCTAAATTTGTCTCTTTTAATGCTAACATTGTTTTATAGGATTCCACACCTGCCTCCTTACCTTTGCCGCTAACTAACCCTAGGTCTGGTTCTTCTTCACCTTCGAGAGAATTTGCTAGGCTAACCTCTCCACCTACTGCATTGCCTTCAGTCCACGATGCTCAATCCTTAGTTTGTGAGCTCGGAGTTGATACCAATAAGCCACCGATATTATGATGTGATAGCATTAGTGCCACCTACCTCAGCATCAATCCTTCCTTTCATGCTCATACTAAGTACATAGAACTCGACTTTCATTTTGTTAGAGATAAAGTGACATCTGGCAATCTTTTACGTTCGTGTGTTACTGAGTAAGGATCAAATCGCTGACATCTTTACAAAATCAATTGTTTATACTCGATTTCACTTCCTACATTCCAAGCTCAATCTACATGATGTATCGTTGACCTTGAGAGGGCCTATTGAAGCATTATCGGATAAGGCAGTGCAAGTGTTTGATAAGCAAAAAGCTCAGCAACAAAGAGATAGAGATCAAGTTGATAAGACAAAGTCCAATAACAACCAAATAGAGATCAAGCTTCATAATCTAATCAATCTCCAATATTTACGTGGTTGTATTAGTGTATGTTTTGATGTTTGTCAATACTTTGTATTCTACTCTATAAATATAATACAAAATGCTCTCTGTCAATCAATGAGAGTTTCCAAACAATACACCCCATTTAATTGTTAAGTTAATGTAGATTTTAACTTTCATGTGAAATTATATTAATTAAATCAAATGGGTTATATGGGTTAGTCCAACCATTTACATGAGACTGGTTGAAATAAGTTATCTCGTGTTGACTCATTTCTAATTTATTATTAAACTGGTCAAAACGAGTGAAACAACACGACGCATGATTTAAATAATTCATGTCATGTTTTGAAGATCTGACTAATTTATTTTAATGGGTCGAGTTAGGGTTGACGTATATAGTTTAACATCCATGACTTAACATGACATAAACACAACTCACAAATACGAATTGCTAATCCTAGTAGTACTGGTGATGAAATGGAAGATTTAGACCCCGTTTATATATTGAAAGTGTTTCATCTCATCTCATCATTACAACTTTTCCAAATCTCCACACAAAATATAATAAATAATTCAACATTTTCAAATCTCAAAATAATAATAATATTAAAAAAATAATATTCTAATAAGATTTTATTTAACTTTTAACTTTCTAAAAACTATCTCCTCTTATCTCACTATCCAAACCGCACCTTATTTTTGTATCTCAATTGAAAGCCAAAAAAATGCTTTTTTTTTCTTAGTTTCCATTTACTTTTAACTTCTTTTTCTCTAGTTGTTATATGTTTGTTTGTAGTTTAGTTAATAGCATAATAATAGTTGCACATTAGATTATAGTTACAATTCCTCCTCCTCTTCCAGGTATTTTTACTATTTTGTTTCTTCATCAACTCTCAACATCTATTCTCTTACCCCTTATTTTAATGTTAAGATAAGATGAGAAATTTACGAATAGTAGTGAAATAGTTTGTGAATAATAGTGAAATTTTCTGAATTAGGATGTTTTATTAAATTTTGAAAAATGAGATATAAAGAGTTTAATAAAAATATTATAAAGTTCAAATATTGTTATAATATAATTTTCTAATATAATTTTTTTAATTTAAAAAAGTTGATTTTTTTGTATGTTTTGTTTAGAAGTTTAAAAAAGTTATAATAATTATTAGGTGCGTAATTATTATATAAAAAAAATTGAACACTTGAAATTGAAAAGTGTTTGTGTTTAAGCAATATTTGGAAAGGAAATGAAATAAGATGAGATGAAATGTGATGAATATTCAAACAAAGCCTTATTCTAATTGTTCATTGTCCCTTTGTCTTAATCTATATTCAAGAAACTAGTTTTGTGAAATCCATATCATCAATTGATACAAATTAAAAGAAAGAGAAATAATATTTACAGTTCTAGGATGTGTAAGCCACATGTATTCCCTTTGATAAAAGTGGGTACATCTGTTATCTACATAAAAAAAAGAAAAAAAAAATAATAGTGAACCCCACTAGTCCGTACAATCTAAAATAGTATCTAGAATTACTCATAGAGACATCATTATGAAAAACTCATCTTATTTAAGTATGGTAATTAATGAAAATGAAACCCATCCAAATTCTTTCAATAACGAGGATTGTTAATAATTTAGAACTTATCTTTAATATGCAGAATGGGACCGTAAGTAACAAGTAATTTCTGTTGTACAATCAGTCAAGCGTCATGGTTGGTTTGAATCTAAGAGTTGGATATCATATCGAACTGTATATAATTTATACCAACAATTTTAATTACTAAAATGATAAATTTATACCACTTTGCTAGATTGGTTCATGAACAACACGACAACCTTCAAGTTACATGGCTTGCCATTATCCATTGTGTCGGACAAGGACATCATATTTACCAATCAATTATGGCAAGAACTCTTTTCATTGCAAGGAGTTCAAATGGTAATGAGCACAACCTATCACCCTCAAAAGGACGGTCAAACCGAAGTAGTGACCAAGAATTATCTAAGGTGTTTTATGAGTTATAGACCAAAAGATTGGTCTCTGTGAATTCCCCTCGCTGAGTGGTGGTATAACTCCCTTTAAATTACACCATTTGAGGCACTCCATGGCTACATCCCTAGCACAGCCTGCATGGACTCAGTAGATCAGACACTACGCAACAAAGATCGCATCACCAAGCTCCTTAAACACAACATACAACAAGCACAAAACTACATGAATAAGTATTCAAATTTAAAAAGAAAGAAGCAAGTATTTGAAGAAGAGGAATGGGTCCACCTCACATTACAGCCATCCTGCTAGACCAGGGTAGCCCATCGTTGTAGCCTCAAACTGGCACCACGGTTCTTCGGACCATTCCAAATATTGCTGAAGGTAGGTAGTGTTGCATAATAGTTGGATCTCCCACCCCTGTTGTGGATCCATCCAATATTTTCACGATTCACAGCTTAAAAAGAAAACTAGATCTAAAGTCACTGCAGTTTCAACCCTTCCACCGATTGAAAACAATGCAAGGGTCGAATTACTTACCTGTTGGCACAGCCAAGATCCAGTAGATGCCAATTGGGAGATATATTCATGACTTAAACAAGATTTTCCACACTTTGCGTGCAAGGTGTTTTGATGGGAAGGGGTATGTAACAAGTCCACCGTCGAGCACCATGGAAAGGTGGAGGAAGGCATGTGTCGATTGAAGAGAGGAACAGCACGGAAGGAAGACTCTGGAAGAGTTTAAGGTTAAAGCGCCAACTCACTTGAGAAGTGAATTGAGGTCTTCAATGGAGAAGTGAACTTCATTGACTGAAGGGTTGGGCTAATCATTGGTCGGATGTTTGGGGGCCCAACTCGTAGCTTATCTCAGTTGATTACCTTATTTAGTTATTAGTAGTGGGCTAGTGTGCACTAGGTCGAGGGACCTATCCTTGAGCTATTATCTTCCTTTTAGTTTATTTGTTTTTTATTGCTTTTAGATCTATGTTTTTTATCCAGTCGTGAACAAGGTCAATGGTCTTTTTCGTGGTGTAGGCTTATGTGATATGGAACGCTGTAACCACAATGAAGGGCATTTGAAAAGTAATGAAACCCTAAATTTTCCTTTCCCATATCTTCTCTCTACTTTCACATCTCTTTGAAAGCGCTCCCCTAGAAGTGAGTTTATTCGTGTGTGTGATTTTTCCTTCAAGATCTGGTGTGTTACAAGTGGTTTCAAGAGTAACCGATTTGTGGCCACTAATTAGAACAATGGCGGAAGGGACAAGACTGAATCAACCACAAGATGGGCTCATTGGCGTAAAAAAAGCATCAAAATCTCAGTACAATGAGCTGAAAAAATCAACTAAGGTGAATTTCTCACACCTAGACACAAAAATAGCTACTCTAAAAAGGCAAAGAGAAACAATAGTACAACAGTTAGCTATTTTAACAAGTGAAATACAGAAAAGAAATCCACATGTCAACTCTAGAGATTCTTCGTCAATTGAGTAGTTGAGGCAAGATTTAAAAAATATGCAGCTACAACAACCTTTCCAGCAACACCAATACAATCAACAGACCCATTCACTTCAGCACCAATAGGACCAACAACAGGAGCAACCACATCTCAACGAGGTGCAGGCTAGAATAGTGAGATTGGAATTTCTTATTTTCAATGGTGAAGACCCTGCATGTTGGATTTACAAAGTCAGTCAAATTTTCCATTTTCATAACACACTCCCACATCACCGATTCAGGTTGCCTCTTTTCACATGGAGAGAAAAACCCTTATTTGGTTTCAAGAAATAGAAGACATTGTCAAGACTCAAAATTAGGACTCATTCACTAAGGCACTGCTGATTAGGTTCGAGCCTAATGCATATGATGACCCTATGGAAGCCCTCACTAGGTTGAGGCAAACTGGGACAATAGAGGACTAACTGGCGAGGTTTGAAACCTTATCCAATAGATTACGGTGGTGGTCTAATACCTACAAATTAAGTCGTTTCTTGAGCAACCTAAGGAATTAGATCCAGTTTACCGTACAAATATTCGACCCCACCAACCTAACCATAGCCTACAATCTATGCAAATTACAAGAAGAAAACGTTAACCTGTCCAAAAGAAACCTCAGATCTAGCATAAACTACTCACCTGACCCTGGGATTTTGAAAACACCAGACACTTACCAATCTAAAACCAGCAGAAACCACCAAAACAAGCCAACCTTCCCCATCCATAAAATAAACCAAACTCAAATGAAAGAAAGAATGGAGAAAGGGTCGTGTTATCATTGTGATGCAAAATGGGTCCCTGGGTGTAGAAGTCAAAACCTCAAACTATATTTGCAGGAAGTAGTGTTGCTGGATAGTGACATTAGTGAGGATCTTAAGGAGGAAGTGTGTGAGAAAGGTGAACAAAATCATGTTGTTCTTGACATGTCAACAGCTCAAACAAAACCTTGAAATTACACTACACGCAATCACTAGATCACATAACCCAAGAACCACGAGAGTCAAAGGAAGGATTGGAAAGCAGTGGGTCACCATACTAATTGATACCGAATCGATACATAATTTCTTGGATCCAGCTATCCTAAAAAATCCAACTTGTAGATGATATGGACAAAGTCAAAGTGAGGGTTGCTAATGGAGACTGTATCCCAAGTGAAGGGAAGTGCAGTGACTTAAGGGTCATAATTCAGGGGACTGCATTCCGTTTGGAAGTGCAAATACTAGTTTTGGCTGGGTGTAATATGGTGTTAGGGATTAAATGTCTCTGGGAGTTGGGTACTATTCTGTAGGATTTCAAGAAGTTAACTATGAAATTCTGTTATGAAGAAAAGAAATTTTGTTGCAGGGACTTATAGCAATGCTAATGATTGAGGAAGGGTCCTTACATACGCTTCATAAACTGGAAAACAAATGGGTGATTCTACAATTGTTAGAAGTAGAAAATTGCATTGAACAACAACCTGCTTGTGAAATTCCAGTAACTATTCAGGCCGTATTGAACTAGTTTGACGAAGTGTTTTCTAAACCAAAAGGGTTACCACCCCCAAGAACCCATGATCACTCTATAAACCTCATACCCGACACAAAATCCATTTCTTTAAGGCCATACCATTATTTCTACTACCAGAAAGACAAAATTGAAAAGATAGTCCAAGAACTGTTGAAGACGGGAGTTATACAACTAAGCCAAAACCCCTACTCTTCCCCCATCCTGTTAGTGAGGAAGGTCAATGGACTGTGGCAATTGTGTGTGGATTACCAAGGGCTGAATAGTGTAACCATCAAGGATAAATTTCCTATCTCAATGGTTGAAGAACTAATGGATGAGTTGCAAGGTGCTGTTATCTATTCAAAGCTAGATTTACAATCTGGCTACCATCAAATCTGGGAGATTTAAGCTCAAGGATGTACCCAAAACTACTTTTAAAATAGACGAGGGACACTATGAGCTCCTAATGATGCCTTTCGAGCTCACTAATGGCCCCTCCACTTTTCAAAGTCTCATGAACGAGGTATTTCACCCCTTTCTAAGAAAATTCGTACTTTTTTTTTTTTTTACGATATTCTTGTGTATAGCAGATCAGAAATGGAGCATGTAAATCACCTATGGCTCACTCAAGAGATGCTGAAATAGCATAGATTCTTTGCCAAACAAAAAGTGCCGCTTTGGGTGCAAGGAGATAGCCTATCTAGATCATCTAATCTCAGCTAAGGGTGTGAAAGTAGATCTCAAGAAACTGAAAGCAATAGTGCAATGGCCCTTCCCAAAGTCTCTAAAGACATTGAGAGGATTCTCAGATATTCATTAGAAGCTATGGAGCTATTGCAGCCCCACTAAGAGTATTGGCATTAGATATGTCATCCTAATCATCAAAATTTGAAGAATATGTAACTTTTTAACTTTTAACTAATCACTCAACACTTAAAATCTACATTGGATTAGCCATTACATTCTCTATAAGAATAAAATATTATTATTTTTTATTACTTATATTTATTTAATTAATTTTTATTTCGTAATTACTTTTTTATTTTATTTTTATAATCTTCAATAACCTCTAACAATTATATTGATTTTCAATTTTATAATCCAACAATTTATAATATAATAATCTCATATGTACATAAATGGTAAAATCATAACACTACCAAAATTGACATGGTTGTCAATACCAAGGATGTATATGTGATCGATCAATCTCTACTTGAGTAATTTCAACATGTTCATTCAACAATAGTCATGTTTTTTGGACTAGCAGGATATGGGGATTGGTTTTTGCTAAAGTATGGCTTTCATTGGAGCGAAGAGGCAAAAGTAGCTTTTCACAAGTTGAAGGAGGCGGTGACCTAACCTCCGATCTTGACATTACCCGATTTCACTATACCCTCTATGATTGAGTGCGATGCATCCGACACCACGGTTAGAGTTGTTTTAATGCTGTAAGACATGCCATTAGAATTTTACAGTCAAGCTTTAAAGGGTAGGGCCCTTTCTATGTCCACATATGAGAAAGAGTTTTTCTTTCTTGTTTCAGCATTATTGAAGTGGAGGCCCTACCAATTGGGGAGAACTTTTGTGGTAAGAACAAATTAGCAAAGCCTTAAACACTTGCTGGACCAAAAGACCGGGACTCTAATGCAACAAAAGTGGATTACAAAGCTTATTGGCTACAATTTTGTTGTGGAATGCAAGAGAGGGCTTGAAAATAGGGTTGTCGATGCTCTGTCCAGAATGGAAAAAGGGGAGGATGCAGGACTTATGTTGATTACTTTTCCTAATGTAAAGTGAGTGGGGGAATTGAAAATGGCCTATGATGTGGATGCACACTTGAAAACCCTCGTAGAAGACTACTCAAAAGGCAACTTAAATTCGCACTATGCCTTAAGGAAGGCCTGCTACCATACAAAAACAAATTGTACATTCCTGATAGCGAGGAGTTCAAAAACAGGCTAATGGAATTATCTCACAGTTGTCTATTGGCACGGGATACAACAAATCTATCCATATGATGCAACAAGACTTCTACTGGCCCGGGATAAAAAAGGATCTAAAAATTTATTAGGGCCTGTGATCTTTGTCAAAGAGTCAAAATAGATAACTCATTGCCCAGTGGATTATTGCAGTCATTACCCATTCCCTCCCAACTGTGGACACACATAACAATGGATTTCATTGACAGGCTCTCTAACTCCCACAGCTACAATAGTCTATGGATTGTGGTAGATCGTTTGATAAAATATAGCCACTTTGTGCTATTGAAGCACCCCTACACAACCAAGACAGTGGCTGAACTATTTCTCAAAAACATATTCAAGTTACATGGGTTGCCATTATCCATTGTGTTAGATAGGGACATCACATTTGCTAGTCAATTTTGGCAATAACACTTTTCATTGCAAGGAGTTCAAATGGCAATGAGAACAGCCTATCACCCTCAGACAAATGGTCAAACCAAAGCAGTGAGCAAGACCATGGAGAATTATCTAAGGTGTTTTACAGGAGACAAACCAAAAGACTGGTCTCTTTGGATTCCCCTCATCGAGTGGTGGTATAACTCCACTTAGCATATATCCACGGAAATTACACCATTTGAGGCACTCTATGGCTACCCCCTATCTCGGATACTAGACTAAATCCCTAGCACAGCTCGTGTGGACTCAGTAGATTAGACATTATGCAACAGAGATCACATCACCAAGCTCCTCAAACACAAAATACAACAAGCACAAAACCGCATGAAGAAGTATTTAGATTTAAAAAGAAAGGAGCAAGTATTTGAAAAAGAGGAATGGGTCTATCTTAGATTACAGCCATACCGCTAGACCAGCGTAATCCATTGCCATAGCGTAAAACTCGCACCACAGTTCTTCAGACCATTCCAAATACTGCAGAAGGTAGGCAATGTTGCATACAAACGGATCTCCCACCCTTCTCACAAATCTATCCAATTTTTCATGTTTCTCGACTTAAAAAGAAAATTGGATCTAAAGTCACTCAGTTCCAGCCCTACCACCGATTGACAACAATGGTATTATTCACCCCGAACTAGTTAGCAAAAATCCTTAATAGACGCATGAAAAAGATAGAGAACAAAGAAAGGGTTGAGTTACTTACTCGTTGGCACAACCAAGATGCAGTAGATGCCATTTGGGAAATCTATTCATGACTTATAGAAGATTTCACCCACCTTGCGGGCAAGGTGTTTTGATGGGAAGGAGTATGTAACAAGTCCACCGTCGAGCACCATGGAAAGACTAGGAAGGAAGATTCTGGAAGGCATGTGTCAGCTGGAGAGAGGAACGACTGTGAAGGAAGACTCTCGAAGAGTTAAGGTTGAAGCCCTAACTCATGTGGGAAGTGAACTGAAGTCTTCAATGGAGAAGTGAACTCAACTTAGTTCAGTTAACTGAAGGGCTGGGCTAATCATGGGCCGGATGTTTTGGGGCCCAGCTCGTAGCTTATCTAAGTTGATTACCTTATTTAATTATCAGTAGTGGGCTAGTGTGCACCAAGCCGAGGGGCCTATCCCTAGGCTGTTATCTTCCTTTCAGTTTATTTGTTTTGTTTGCTTTTAGAGCATTGTTAATGGATTATGCATATGTAAAGGACACTTTTGATGAATGTAATATGAATTTAGATTTTGGCTATTCTATTCATATAAGTATCTACATTGGAATAATTATTTTTTTATTATATAATAATAAAATAATATGGGATGAATTTGACTTTGACTTTGACTATTCATATCAAATTTTGATATTAAATTATCCATTTATTTGTTATATAGTAATAAGTAATTAATAATTACAAAAATATTTAATATTTTTTAATTATTAATTTATTTTATTTGATCATATTTTACTATTCTACCTATTATATGTTAATTAGTAATCATATTATAATTAAATTATCTAGATATTTATAGACATAGATGGAGAGAAGAGAGAGAGTATTATAAAAAATATTAAAATATATATTTGCTCATTTAATAGTAACCTTCAAATTTAGATTTTGATTTACAAATACTATAAGTCAAAGTTAAATTATTTGAATTTATATAATGTAAAAAGTATCGTTTGTTTTGGATATGGATGAGAAAGCTCTAAATTATGTTATTTATCCAGCCATGTACAAAGCCCGTGGCGTTTTTCGTGTTGTAGGCTTCTGTTAGAAGGAACACCCTAGCCACAATGAAGGGCATCTAAATTCTTCTTTCCTATCTTTTCTCACTACTTTCTTGTCTCTCTCTTGAGGTGCTCCCTCGAAGTGAATTTATCCTTATGTGTGATTTTTCCTTCAAGATCTGGTGTTTTACAATGAACAAGGAGAATTTATACAGTGAGGGAAGGGAGAACAAATCCTATGCAGATTAGGAATACAAGGCTTCGTTGGAAACCTTTTCCACAAGTTTTTGGGATTTCTTGTTTTCAGAACAAAAGTCCATACATATTATATTCTTTGGCTCATTTGGGCTTGTTGAAGCCAAACTGATTTCGCGCGCCGAACTTCCAAAGAGAGGGAGTTTCGTCGACTCTACCGTCACCGCCAGGTAATCCCTACTCCCAAACTCAAAAACCCAAGACGTACAAATTCTATGACTTCTCCCAAACACCCAACGGATACAGCCACCGCCATTACGGTGCAACCGTCATCGCCGAGATTCCCGATCAGCGGAACCTCCAACCCCGGTGACCAACGCAAGATCGGGATAGCCGTCGATCTTAGCGACGAAAGCGCCTTTGCCGTCAAATGGGCCGTCCATAACTATCTGCGTCCCGGTGACTCCGTCATCCTCCTCCACGTCCGACCCACCAGTGTCCTCTATGGCGCCGACTGGGGTGCCATCGACCTCTCCCTCCACGATGAGCTTTCCCAGCTGAAGCTCGAGCACGACTTCGACGCCTTCACCGTCACCAAAGCCAACGACCTCGCCCAGCCCCTCGCCCATGCCCAAATCCACTTCAAGATTCACATCGTCAAGGACCACGACATGAAGGAGCGCCTCTGTCTCGAGGTCGAGCGCCTCGGCCTCAGCACCGTCATCATGGGTAGCCGAGGTTTCGGAGCCTCACGCCGCGCCACAAAGAGCAGGCTCGGTAGTGTCAGCGATTATTGCGTGCACCACTGCGTCTGTCCCGTCGTCGTTGTACGGTTCCCGGACGAGAAGGATGGGGCCGAGACAAATCACGGTCTAGTAGCAAAGACTTGTGTGGAGGATAAGCTGGAGTACCATAATGCATTGGATAAGCAAACTGGTAATCTTGTTTATTTCCTTAGTGAAGCATACATTTTTTTTAAGGATTGAACCCTTGTTTTTAGTCATTTAAAAATAAATAAATAAGATTGCTTTTTTTAAAAAAAAAATTTTTTTTTAAAAAATTCTGGAGGTTTGCTCTCTTATTATTAATCGCTATATTTGCGTATGATTCTTTATTTATTTATAATTATTTGCATATGATTTTCTATGATGTAAGTAGGAGATAATATGTTGATCCTGCTCTTGGAAGAAATTAATTAGTTTGCTCTATGTTTTTATCATGTACATTTGATAGAAGACTGTGCCTGTTGTTTGGCATTAGGTGCAGTTATCCTGATGCCAATGTATTGTGCAGATTATTATACTTATGCTTTCTCCTTCAGCTTTGTGTTTTTCTAATTTATTTATCATCCCCATGATTTCCTTGTAACTTTTTCTAGCTTTTCTAGCTCTTACAGTGGTGTATTCTCATGCATACTTCTAGTGTACCTGGCTTACGCCATCTTTACATTAATAAAATTTACTATTACTTATAAAAAAAAATTTATTTATCATCCTTCGTATTTGCAAAGAAAAAAAAGGAGCTTTTCTGACTAGTAGTTTTAGCATACGTTCTTTTTGTTTTAGATCTTATTTCACACTGAACTTCAGCTTGTTTCAATGTTGTTAAAACATGGTGCATTGGCGATTGCTGTTTATTTCTGACATGTTTTATTGATCTCGATTCCCCCTAAGCGTTGAATAATAGCAATTGAACTCCAAGAATTCAGTTTGAATTTTAGCAGAAAACAATTTTATTATTGTCCTTTGTATAACTTACATGTTTTGGGTAATAGATTTTGTTTGTGCTTTATTTAATTAAAATATCCTTTATCTAGTAAAAAAAATTAAAATTAAAACGTCCTTTTGTCTCAACAATTACACAACTGTTTTTTTTAATGACGGGGAACCACCCCTGGGTAGAGCCCTTAGGACTCACCCATGAGACCTAAAAAATTACACATAACCGTGCTCAATTAATACTTCTCCACTTCATAGCTTCTTTTTCTTTGAACTTTATAGTAAATCTTTAATTTTTTAAAGTGTTGTGTTACTTATCAGACGAAAATTTAAGTGTCTCCTTGTCAAAGTTCTAAATAGTCTCTGATTGCAATCACCTTTGCTGAAGTGTATCTTTTCTGAAAGTGAAACATCATGAAGTCCATTATATTGGTGACCTAGTTACATTTTGCTCTTTTTGGTGTGACTTAATTGTTTCAGGGAAATTTTTGTGTGTACTCCGCTATATATATATATATAGCTTTTGTGTTTGGTCTTGAGTGGCATAATAATATAGATGGAGGATTATTTCTTCTCTCCCCTTTTTCCTTGCTCAAATAACATTTTTTAATGGTTCAAGTCTTTAAAGTGATTTTATCCTTCCGGTTCAATGCCATATTCGAATTGTCTTAGAATTTTGCCTGCCCGAGATCGCCTATCACCTTTTCAAGTTCGGCAGTTACACAACTTTTCCTCAACCTTTCCTCATCCTTTCCTCATTTGAAAGAATCCTAATCTTCTCCCTACCCTACAGGCCTTGCAACACCTCAAGGAGAGGGCTTTTTCTAACAATCAACATTCTCAAAGATTTTTACATCCCACTTCTTTAGGTTATCCTTCAAAACTTTGAACTTCCGTGCCAACATAAAACTTGGGGAACCGGAAATTTGATAAGATGAACAACACTGTCTCACCATGTCTATGAATCTATCTGCTTTTATCCTTGTTAGAAGATATGTTTGTAATTAGTATAAGTGTGAGAGGGTATAAGTGTCAAGTGTATGTAGTGTGTGTATATATATATATGTTTGTACATCAATTAAAGATAGTGAAGGATTTTTCCTCCATAAACGTTTGCATGGTATCAGAGTTGTTGTTTGAAGTGTTGGTGGTTTTCTGAGCTTTCCGATCAGTTTGTGGTGGTTGGAGGAAACGATTTCAGCAGCCCGTAGCTCTTTGAAGTGTTTTCCGACCACTTTCCGGCGTCGTCTCCGGTATTGGGCACCAAGGGTAGACTCGCCGGAATTTTCTGTGGTTACCGGTATAGTCAAAGGGCCTCCGTCACCGGCCAAAGGTTGAAGTTCCGAGCTGTTTGGTTGCAGGTATAAGTTGTCTAATCTTGAGTTTGAATAGCCAAAACCTGGATTAAGAGTGCATTCCTATCTGGAATAACTCCTGTTTGGTAGCACGTATAAGGTAAACCCAACTTACCTTATCCTTGGTTAGGAATAACCTATTCCCGTTTTCAGATTAGTTTTTGAAGCCAGTATCGCCGAAACCCGATACAGGCCGAAATTCATCTGAATCAGACCGGAAACAGGCCGAAACAGACCTGAAACACGCCCGATTTCGGCTCATACAGTCCGAAATTTTGTTCTTAGAATTGTTTTTCGGGTACTTGGGATAAGTTTCTACATTTTCAGGTTGTGTTTCTCTGTTTCTTCAAGTTGAATTGTGATTTTTCTAAGATATTGTGTGGAGTTTCAACCTCCAAGTTTAGTTGTGATATTTGTTTTTCTGCATCCATTTGCCAAGAAATGATTAGTGTATCAAAGGATGAGTATGATAAGCTTTTGGGTCGCACATGGGTTTCAACGTCCACATGTCTTGCCTCATCCACTCAAGATCCGTGGATTATTGATTTGGGAGCTAATGAACATCTGACTGGTCGGTTCTCTATCTTATCTAAGTTAGATACTGTGACATCTCCAAAAAGTGTTACTCTCGCTAATGGTTCTCTTACTAAAGTTACAGGCATTGGATCCACTAAGTTCATTGACTCTATATCCTTGTCACCTGTTCTATATGCTCCTAGTTGTCCATTCAGTTTGCTGTCCATCAGTAAAATTACTCAAAAGTCTTCAATGTTCAATGACCTTTTATCCCTCTTCATGTGTTTTTCAGGATCTCAAGACAGGAAATAAGATTGGTACGGGGCATGAAGATGGTGGCTTGTATTATCTTGATGTTAAACAGTCACCCACTCAAGCCCTTACATCCTCCTCATCATCTGCTTATGAATGTCATTGTCGTCTTGGTCACCCCCCTCTTTCCCTTTTGAAGCGTCAGGTCAATAATCTAGGAAATGTGTCTCCCGTTCCTTGTGAAGCATGTCAAATTAGTAAACATCATCGTGCGTCTTTTATGCCTGGAATTGATAAAAGATCCTCGAGTCCTTTTGAATTGGTTCACTCTGATATATGTGGACCAATCAATATTGAATCAAGCACATTTTAGTATTTTGTCACATTTATTGATGACTACTCTCGTGTGATATGGGTGTTTATGATGAAGGCAAGATCTAAACTTTTTTCTGTATTCAAAGTGTTTTGGAAAGAAATTAAAACTCAATTTAATAAAAGTGTTCAGGTTTTGCGTTCTGATAATGCTAGAGTATCTATCTAGTGTCTTTGCTACTTAAGTAGCAAAGGAATTGTTCATCAAATTTCGTGTTCTTATACACCCCAACAGAATGGGCTGAATTAAAAAAATTGTCATTTGTTAGATGTAACCCGAGCACTTTTACTGCACATGCATGTTCTTAAACTATTTTGGAGTGATGGTATTCTTACTGCTTGTTACCTTATTAACAGTATGCCTTCATCAGTTCTCGATGGTTCCTTTCCTTTCTCCATCTTGTTTCCTTTATCTCCACCATTTATCCTTCCTCCAAAAATCTTTGGGTGTGTTTGCTATCTTCATAATCTTGGTCCGGGTTTTGACAAGCTTGATCCTCGTTCTACCAAATGTTTTTTTGTTGGTTATTCTCAGACTCAAAAAGGATATAGTTGTGATAGTTCTGTTCTTAAACGCTACTTCATTATTACTGATGTTACTTTCTTTGAGTCCATACCCTATTTCTCTGACACAGTTTCGAGTGTTGAGTGTGATCCCCTACCATTACCCACTCTTACATTTTCTCCTCCTGTCATCGATCCTCCACCTCCACCTCCTCCTCCAATTCCTTTACAAGTTTACTCACATTTTTCATGGCTGACGTCTTCTATGCCTTCACCCAACCGTGTCTCCATCTTCGGATCCTGCGTTACCTAGTATTTCGGACTCTCCGCCTATTGCTCTGTGCAAAGGTACTTGATCTTGTGTTACTTGACATTCAATTAGTAAATTTGTCTCATATCATGCCTTATCTCCTTTATTCTCATGCTTTACCTATCAACTTTCAAAACTTTCTGTTCCTAAGACAATTTAGAATGCTTTATCCGATCCGGAATGGAGGACAGCTATGAAAAATGAAATGGATGCCCTTCATCATAATGAGACATGGGAACTTGTTCCACTACCACTTGGTAAGCAACCTGTTGGCTGTAAATGGGTATATACAATTAAATTTCATCCTGATGGTTCGGTGGAACGTCTAAAAACCCGATTGGTTGCTAAGGGTTACACTCAAACATATGACATTGATTACGAGGAGACTTTCTCACCAATTGCCAAAATCTCCTCCGTTCGAGTGTTGATCTCTCTTGTTGCTAATTTAGACTGGCCTTTATTTCAGCTGGATGTTAATAATGCATTTCTACATGGTGACATGCATGAAGAAGTTTATATGGAGCAACCACCTGGGTTCACTGCTCAGGGAGAGTATCGAGGTACTGTATGCAAGTTAAAAAATGCATTATATGGTTTAAAAAAATCTCCTCGAGCATGGTTTGGGAAGTTTTCTGATGTTGTATTGGCATTTGGTCTCCATAAATGCCAAACAGATCATTCAGTATTTCACTGACATAGTGATGTAGGTTACATTTTGTTGGTTGTATATGTGGACGACATTGTAATTACTGGGAGTGACTCTGTTGGAATTGCTAGGCTGAAACGGTGTTTACATGATCAGTTTCAGACAAAAGACTTGGCAAGCTCAGATATTTCCTTGGAATTGAAGTCAGTAGATCTAAAGAGGGTATCAATCTATCTTAGAGGAAATATGTACTTGATCTTCTGAAAGAAACCAGCATGTTGGGTGCACGACCTATTGACACCCCTGTGGACCCAAATTGTAAATTCTTGAAAGTGGAAGGGGAGTTGTTTGGAGATCCAGGTAAGTATCAAAGACTTGTTGGGAAATTGAATTATCTCACTATCACTAAACCAGATATCTCTTATGCAGTGAGTGTACTGAGTCAATTTTTACAAATGCCTAGGGTCTCACATTGGGATGCTGTAATCCATATTCTTTGTTATCTTAAGTGAGCACCTAGTCTTGGATTACTGTATCGACCAAATGGACATTTTAGGGTTGAAGTTTTTTCAGATGCTGACTGGGCAGGATCACCTTCAGATAAAAGATCTACTATTGGATATTGTACTTTTGTAGGAGGTAACTTGGTTACATGGAAGAGTAAGAAACAAGCAGTAGTAGCTCGGTCTAGTGCAGAAGCTGAATATAGGGCAATGGTTCACACTACTAGTGAGCTGACATGGTTGCAATACTTCCTTCAAGAGATTGTGTTTCCAGCTCCTACCCCTCTCAAGTTATTTTGTGATAATCAAGCAGCAGTGCATATTGCCTCTAACCCTGTGTTGCATGAGAGAACTAAACATATAGAGATTGATTGTCACTTCATTCGAGATAAAATACTAAGTGGTGACATTGTTACACCTTTTTTGAAGTCTACTGATCAACTTGTAGATGTGTTTACTAAGTTTTTGTATTGGAGTCAGTTAAAACTTATTTGTTTCAAGCTGGGTTTATATGATATATATGCCCCAGCTTGAGGGGGAGTGTTAGAAGATATGTTTGTAATTAGTATGAGTGTGTGAGGGTATAAGTGTCAAGTGTATGTAGTGTGTGTATATATATATATATGTTTGTACATAAATTAAAGATAGTGAAGGATTTTTCCTCCATAAACGTTTACAATCCTCATATTTCCAACCTTGAAATTTTTGTGACCCTCATGGATTCTCCCTCAATCCATCAAAGTGTGAAATTGATCCGAACATACACTCAATAATCTCTTTTGACACAACTCGGGAAAATGAGCCTCCCAGGAAAGTGAGACATCATGATGCCCTTTATTTCACATCAATTTCAGTTACTCTCTGTTTCAGGGTAGCACAGTTTACAGTGTTGTGCTGTGTTCTGAACTACTATATTTTAACAGCACGGTATATGGGTTATTGTATTACTAAAAGGTTTTTTGTGCTTATAAAAGGTCATAATGGTAAGAACAGAGGCCATTCTCCCTTCTATTCTTTTGTCCAATTTCTCTTGAAACTTAACTCTTAAGTTAAAGGTTTCAAATACGACAGCCATTTCTGTGCTTATGGGTTCTAATCCAATATTGGTTTTTAATACAATCACCATCTAACTTTCATATTTCTAGGCTAAGCCAATTCATCTTCTGAAGCTTTTAATGGCCATTCTACTGGCGATACTTGGGTTCACCTATCTACTCTTTAGGAATGAATTCACTTTTTCCTCTCGCCAACTCCAAAGAGTGATGCTGAATGCACACGCATTTGCACATGCACATGCACGCGCGCACACTCGCACACAATATATGTATCTGTGTGGCATTATCTTTCACAGATCAATAGAGCCCTCTTTTGGGTAAAATTTCAAATGCTTTAGTTGAAATCCCTTTGATTGGATCCTGTTGGTTGCATGAGTGTGTTTTATTTGAGAGGGGCAGTACTAGTTTAACTTGGCATTAATGTAAATGGAAGATTCCTCTTAGTTGTTGAGATCTTGTATGTAAGCAATTGTCTTTAAATATCATTCTTTAACTTATTACCCATTGTCACTTCTTTGTCGTGGGGTGGGAGTGCAAGGGGCATAAAAGTTCACATCCAAATGTATTATGCATGCGCCTAAAAGTTGATGGAACCAATTACAAAGAAAGGGGAGTCTTTCTTAAATAGAAGAAAACAAAAGGAAAGAGAAGCAAGAAAGAAAATGATGTAAGTCAAAGTCTTAAAAGTGAAATACATCAGCAAGCCACTGATCTCGCGCTCAATTTACCTTACCCCATTTCTCTTTCACATATTTCTGTGTATTTGGGCTATGCTTATTTACTTGTTTCAATAGAAGTTTCTCTTACTTATCAAAAACATTACCTTATTCCATAAAAACAAGATAGAAAGTGTTGTCATAGATAAATATCAACAATTTGTGTCCCAAAAATATGAATAAAAAAAGCAATTCATATACAAATCATGGAAGAACCTGAAGATTCACAACGCGGAAGAAGAGATTGCTGAGGTGGAGGAGTGATAAATTTAGGATGTTGTATACTTTACCCCATATGAGGTTGCTGTTTGTCTGGTAAGAACCTCAGAAAGAGATTTAGCTCAGGAAAGACTGTTGGCAGTGCTGTTGGTGTTCACTTTTGGGGTTCATCCATAGCAATGCAGGATTGACTAGCTGTCATGAGGATGGATAGATGATATGTTTAATTTCTTTATATCCAAGATATTTTATGAATTAAAGTTGGATGGAGTTCTTTAGGAGTTCTACGGTTGTATTTTTAGTAAGCCAGTGGGGAGGACTTCTGCTATATGCACATTTACACCATCTGGATGAAAGTTAACATGTGCTTGCTCTCTGTGATAAAATGGCTGTTTAGAGGGTATGTTTAATGTGGGAAGCTTTCATTTCTTAGTCCTTAATCATCTGATCACCTTGCTACTGGTGGCCTAAGAATTTAGCAGTATGCTTGTTGTAGCTCATTGCATGATAAAAATGTTATTACTTTATATGTTTCAAAATGATAATTAACTGTTGTTCAATTTTTATATATTTTGTTAGTTGTATTCTTTCATAGTTTTATATTTTTTCTTTCAACGCCCTTTTAATCTTTTCCACAATCAAAATCCCTACTCCACCGCCGGTTGGTTATATGTGATTGTTGATGTTGAGACGCACTTTCATGACTTGCAGATGTGGACAAAGCCTCGTGAATAGATGGTGTTCCTCGAAAGATGTTTGACTGTTGAAACTTGGAATACTCCTGCTTAGTGTGTAGTCTTGTCTTGTGAAAAAGTTTGGTACCGGTCTCCACTTTTACACCTTTATCACTGCCTTCTAATATCTATGAAGTTTGGAATGAAGCATGACGAACGGCCTTTTTTTTTTTTTGCTTTTAGGTCTTCCAGAATGATAGGCTGCACTCTATTCTTGTTATATAGAAGTTTCCTTCTGGATCCCCTTTGCTGGTTACCACATGCTTTCAGTTTTACAACATCAAGAAGAAAATATAATTTTGATATGGCTATTTCTATACGATGGTTGTTCTTTTTGCTACTCCTTTTCGAAAAAATAGCAAGATGTGGAGACAAACTTCCTTATGGTAATTTTGATGCAATTTCATGAGAAAAGAAAAAGGTTTTTTTAACTGTTAAAAATACTTTAAGGAGTTCAAACATTCTGGACATGTTTTGTTCGAATGACAATTCCTAGGATTGGAATAGCTATTCTTATTCCTTAGTTTGGTAGTAACATTAGAATAGAGCATAGACTAGATATTACTTTGTTTGGTATACAATTTGATGGAGAATGGAATCATATTGTAGCCATGTTTTGTACTTATAAAATATATATATATATATATTTATATTGTATCCGAGTAATGCTACTTATCATCTTTTTTATTATAATTCTATCATCATCTCATGATATAGTATTAAATGAGTTGAGGCTATTTATTATATTTTACTTATAAGTCTATCATTTAATTCCATATCAAGGAATGTTGAGAGGAATTGGGACGATGATAAAAATGATGATAAATAGATTTTTTATTCTATATCCAAGTTTTCTGAAATACCTTGGAGGTAAAAAATCAGGAATATGCCTACAGTGGCAATGATAACGGTCACATAAATTTGGCTTATTCCATTTAAGGTAAATATAAGAATATGCTTGTAACAGTTTTTTCTCTACCTCCCGACCAAAAGCTCTCCTGTTAAAGTGAAATATGTATGTACGTAGCACTTGGCTACAATTATGAAATGGTGAATAATTGTTTTGAATTATAATCATGAGGGGTTTCCATGAGTTCTATGAAAATTGAAGGTTTGGAAAAAGCCTCAACACAACCTTCATTGCAATCATTCCAAAAAAAAAACAAAAAACCAGGTGTAGTACAGGTAAATGATTATAATCTTATTAGCTTGGTGAGTGGCTTGGTGTGTGGGATGTACGAAATCCTCTCAAAATTCATGGAAAACAGATTGATCACGGTGGTGGAGAAGATTATATCGAAACTCCAAAATGCCTCTCTAAGCAGTAGAAAATTCTTGGCTTGGTCCTTTTTGCAAATGAAGCTTGGGTAATGGGCTCAAGTTAGGAGAGACGAGGCTTTTATGCAATTAGCTAGATGTGGAAATGGTCTACGACCGAGTTGAAGATTCTTGCTCAATTTCCTATTGACACTACAAGAAATTAGATTTTTAGAGATGAAATTTTTTAAGAACAAATTAAATTGTCCCTAAAAGTATTTATTCGGGATGAAAATTAAATTTCACCTCAAAACATGGAAGCGGCTTTTTATGCGTTCAAACATAGAAATATATATTTGAACTAGACTTTTAGGGATGAAATATGTCGTCTTTAAAAAAGACCGTTCGAACTCTTCAAAAAACATTCAAACAGTATTTTACTTCTCGATTGAATAATAGTTGTGGTGCAAATGTATATATAATTGTGCAAGGGAAAGGTAAAAACCATTCAAACAAGAAATTTAACCATCCGAACTATAGTTTTAGTGGAATGTTATAAATAATAGTAGCTATAAAGCCTAGCCTATATTGTTCGAACAAACCCATACAAGTTTGAACAGTATTTTAATTCACGTTTGAATGTTGACATTTCTAATGAATGTTTTGGTGGGAAGTTATAAATAAATCTGCCGAGGATGGTTGTTACATAGTTCGAACGGCATCTTTATGTTTGAATGGAGCTATAAATCATTCGAATGCTTATAAGCATTCGAACGGTGCATTCAAATATTTTAAAAATAAATATTATTTAAATTTATTAATTATTATTTTCAAAAGATAAAAAATAACCTATAAGGATTTATTATTATTTATGTTAAATAAAAATATATCATATTCCTAGAAATTGTATATAATTACTTTAAGAACTAATTAATAACTTTTATTATACTAAATAAAAATTTGCAATTAAAAAAACATTACCTTCTATGGAGTGTTATATAACAAATAAAAAAGAAATATTAATTAACTCGATAACATGTTAATTACAAAACAAAAAGTTAATAAATAAATAAAATTACTGTGTAAGATTATCCAAGTCCTCCTGGGTGATAGCAATGCGTTCATCAATCTCCTACAGTCGAACCATGATGGGCGCAGTGATCCTCACCATCTCTTGAATTAAAAGTGTGTGATGCTTATCAAGGAGGGATCGTATCTCCATGATAGTAGCCTTTGCAGCCTATCTAGCAACAACGGCATCAGTAAAAGCTGGATCACGCTCCTTGCCACTATCTTGTGTCGCTGGAATATTAATGTGAGCTTTCCATAAGTGGCCCTCGCTCTTGCTGAATGTGATATTGTTGAGGGGTTCGATCTGTGGTTGCCTCCGCTCTGTCATTAGCACATTAACCCCCAATTGGACTAGGAGGTTAGAGATCATCAATGCATACGATAGACTACCTCCACTTGAATACCATAAATCAAATCGGATGCGAATTAGGAAGTATAAAAGCATATTAGTCGACTCTCCTCATGTTATTCATAACATAAATCGAGTCCATTCAATGTCGAAATCAGTCTTGTGTTTATTCAGATCAATATTATGCGATACAATCAAATTTAGTATGCGAAAAAATGCAATACAATCAACATGTTTGATCACATTGTTACCATCATATGGAGGAGCCGAATCGTCATGCATCAACTGACGAATCTCGTCGTCTGTGGGACCCTTATCTGCTGGAGCCTTATCCTTGATGGCATCATCACCATCAGTCCTTGCTACCGATTATTGTGTAAGGTATGCACCAATCTGACGTGGGATCCCAAGAAAATCAACGATAATATCTGCTAATATGGTAATGGTTGCTTCTCGAGTAGTGAACAAGAAGGACTCCTTGTAAGCCTCCATCTGACCCATGGCCTAGTAAAACTTAGTGACCATGTCTGGATAAGCCACACCCCTCTGTTGACAAATCGTGCACCATCCTCTATCACTGATAATAAAAAAGAGGCTCCAACTATCCCACACAAAATCACAAAAGTCTTCTATAATGATCTCTCGCTCAACAATATCGGCCTCCTCACCTCACTAGCTTCACCGCTAGGTTGGCCCTCTCTCCCACAGTTTCTTCCCATGGGTGCCATTAGTTCATTGTTCATAAAACACATACACAACAAATATAAATAAATTGAAAAGTTCTAATTATATTACTGTGATGTTTGAACAGGAACTATTCCATTCGAACGACCACGTACCTTGTTCGAATGGCAATACTAGCGCTCGAACAATATCTCTAATGATTTGAACAGTTTATAACCATTCAAACAACATTCTAACATGTTCGAACGATTACTACTCATTCGAACGGAACCTTATATAGTTCGAACAATATAAATCCTATGAGTCTATGACCTTCGAAATACATAAATGTGTCATTTGAATGGGAAACCAAACCTATTCAAAAGGAAGAGCAGCTCAATTTTTAGCATTCGAAGTGTTGTTGCTTGTTTGAACACTAAAATGTTTGGCTAATTAGCATTTGAACAAGTTAGAAGCCGTTCAAACGCTATCAACCATCAAAGCCATGGCTAAGTTGACTCAGAACTGAATGGATAAACCAAGGATTCATCAAGAATCCTTAGTTTTAATTGGTCCAAATTAACATGGAGTTTCTATGGCCAAATACCTTGTGTGATGGTTGGAAAAGACCACAAAGAGGTTGGATTTGATTCAAAATCTGACCCCCCCCCTTTTTTTCCATCAGTTTATCATTATAAAATGCATCTACAAAGTTTGATGAGATGGGCCATACCTCTTAGATAGCAGAAAATAGTCTTTGAACGAAGTTGTTGGTGGCGAGTGGTAGCGTACGACGGAGGTTGGGCTTTTCATGGCTGTTTGTTGTCAATGGAAACTGTTCAACATTCAAACTGTGTATTTTGTATTAAATAGTAATGAGAATTTTTCCAGTTCAAACGCTTTTTCTGTTTAAATAATGTGTTCAAATAGAATTATTGACGTTTGAACACTAAATTGTTTGTTTGACTAATTAACGTTCAAACATGTTTGTTTCCTTTCAAACGCGCTCAGTGTTTTGGAAATGCTAGTATACTATATTATAATATTATAATATACTGTATAAGTATACTATTATATAGTATATAATATTAGGACGTCAATGACTTAATTGTCATCATTTGAAGTCACTCCTAAGAAGAAAACCCAAGCATCGTAGTTGTCAATCGTGCTCATAGACTTTGGCTCAGTTAAGCCAGAGAAACATGCCATTTGTGAATCCCACATCACAGCAACTAGCATGGATTTCCAAAGCCTAGGGTATCCACTCCCCAAGAACTTTGCGTTGGTTGAAAACGCCACTTCACCTCGACCCACCAATATTCCTAAAATATCTAGTGAGTACTCTTCTCTTGCAATCTACTCTAATCGCAGAAGACACGTCCTTGCTACCCACATGGGTGAGCCTTCATAAGGCCTATCCTCGAAGACTCCTACTATGTTCACGTATTAGTAAATGATGACTCTCCCCAAGGCCTATACTCGAAGGGCATACAACATCAGATGTCAAGAGTCTCCTCGTGGACCATCCTCGAAGACCCCTATAACACATATTAAAAGTCTCCTCAAGGACCATCCTTGGAGACCCTTACAACATCACATGTGAAGAGATGTCCCACTCTTGTAGATCACCTCTAAACAATGTAGTAGCAAAGGGCAAGTCTCCTAAAGGCCCCACCCTTGGGTACTACAATCACCTAGGCATGATAGGCAATAGACGTTGGCATCACAATAAAACAATAAATATTCATGACAAAGCTCACGATATTCAAGAAAAGAGGGCAACACCAAAAGACAAGAAAAACAATCGTGATTGAAATTTTAGATTCTTGATTGCCTCATGAGTGTAGGAAGTCAACCACGAGATTTAGTAGTAATTATGGAGGGGTAAAACCTGATTGCAAGCCCCAATTTAATGAAATGTTTTAAAAGGCTTTGATATGGCAAGACAAGCATGGAGCTCAAGGGAATAAAGGTAATTAGGGAAAAGTGCGGCATGCACAAAGGGATCATGACACAACAAAAAAGGATGGCTAGCAAAATTTCCACTCTCTCTCTCTGGGTTTCTAGGGTGAAAGTGGAGACGTGCTTTACTGCCTGCGTGCATTTTTGAATATTTTCATTTTTTCAAGTGGCGTTTCTCATTGGTAGCATGGATGGTGATTTATAGGAGCTGTACAAGCGTCTGTCGTTGATGGATCATGAAAATGATGAAGTGGTGGTTGAGGTGGAAAAGTTAGAGGATCTGAATTTGCATGGAGGAAAGTGCTTGGTAATGTCTTTGTTCACTGATAGGCATTTCAATAGGGATGCGTTTAAGATAACGATGAGGAAGGCATGGCGACTGGTAAAAAGTGTTCAATTTTGAGATCTTAGTTCATCTTTGTTCTTGGTTGAATTTGAGGATCTCCATGACAAGGAGAAGGAGGTGCGTGAGGGCCATGGGTCCTTCAATAAGCATTTGGAGTTGATGAATGAGGTGGATGAAAGTCAACAGGTTCATCATTTTCAAATCTCTGAAGCTCAGTTTTGGGTTCAGCTTCATGATCTCCCACTTTGGGCAAGAAATGCTTATGTGGGAAAGAGGGTTGGCACTAAAATAGGTAGGGTTGAGGAAGTAGATTTGGATGAGGGAGAGTTGGCTTGGGGAGAGTTTATGCAAGTACGAGTAATGCTGGACGTTACAAAGCCTCTGCTGCAAGGAACTAAGTTTGCCAAGGGGGATGAAGCTCCGGCCTGGGTTCATTTTTCTTACGAGCGTCTATCAAATTTCTGTTACTGGTGTGGATGCCTGGGACATGGTGATAAGGAGTGTGCCATATGATAGTCAGAGGATATGGAGGAAGTTTTGCTCCACTATGGTGCATGGTTAAGGGCCTCATCTTTCAGTGACAAAATAGAAGATGTTAAAGCCTGTGATCGTGATCACCGGAAGTCTTCTTTTATGGCAAGCTAGGTAGTGTGTGGACCATCGGCAGTAGGTGGATCATCGGAGCAGGATGGCGAAATGGCCATTACAAGTGACAATCTAGATTTAATTGCTGAAACAGACGCAATGAAGTTGCCGAACGTTTCAAATACAACTTTTATAGCAGCAGAGATGGAGGCAGAAAGAGTTGAAGATGTTTAGAAGGGTTTGAGGGAGTCGTTACTGAAGGAAGGGAATCACTTTGAATTAGTTGGGAATACGTTTAAAATTCAAAATACCGTTGAGTTGAGTAGTCAAGATGATGGACCAGCTTTGTTTAGTGGGCCTATCAAGAGAGTTCAGTGTGATTCTCAGGAGCTATTAATGGGCTGTGAAAAGTCTGATGGGCTTGTTGGTAGAAAGTGAAAGAGTCTGTTGGATTTGGATTCAAAATTTTCAAATACTGATGGGTCTCAATGGTCAATTTGAACAAAAACCAAAAAGAGAAAAGATTCTTTTGTTGATATCAATTCTGGGAAGCAACCTTTGAAGAGGAGTACCATGCATGGCTTTTCTGAGTAGATGGTATCGGTAGCTGCTGTTGAACAACCCCGCTGAAACCAATGAAAATCCTAAGTTGGAATGTCCATGGGCTTGGGAACCCACGAGACATTCGAACCCTCTGTACTTAGTAAAGAGGGAAGATCCCGACATCTTGTTCTTACAAGAAACAAGATTGATAGTGTGTGAATTCGAGGTATGCAAGTTTCGTTTGGGTTTTTCAAGTTGTTTAGTTGTCGATTGTTGTGGTTGTAAGGGTGGGATTGCTTTGCTTTGGGGAAGGGATGTAAAACTTTCTATTTTAAATTACTCGCAATGTCATATTCATGCTGCTATTGAGACTGATTTTGGGATGGACCGTGATTTATGAGTAGAATTTATGGGTACCCTGAAGTGGCATTAAGGGTTCAAACTTGGAATTTGTTGAGAAGACTATGTGAGAAGAATGGGGACCCTTGGTTAGTGATAGGTGATTTTAATGAGGTGTTGCATCACCACGAGAAATGGGGAGGCAATCCTAGACCTAAGTGGCAGATTAAAGCATTTGAAATGCTGTTAATGAATGTGAATTGAAGGATTTGGGGTATAGGAATTAGAAGTTCACATGGAGTAATCATAGGGGAGGGGTGCACTGTGTTCATGAAAGACTAGATAGTGCCTTTGCTAATTTACAATGGAGAACTATATTTCCTTTTGCTTTTGTTGTACACAGTTTGGTTGTATACTCAAACCATGTTCCCTTATGGACTATTACTGATGGAGAGGAGATTTCTGTAAAAACCCAAAAAACAATTTAAATTTGAATCAATGTGGGTTGGGGAGAAGGCCTGTGAAGACATTATCAAGTCTACTTGAAGGAGGGATGTGACAGGTAGTATGGATGATGTAATTGGTTTGATAAAGGAAAGTGGGGTTCAATTAAGTTGTTGGAATAAAAATTCTTTCAGGAATGTTAAAAAACAGCTGAACTTGGCAAGACAAATTTTGGTTTTTCTGCATGATTGTGATCCTTTGGAGGAAGATAGGGAGGCTCATAGTAGGGCTCTTGATGAGCTACAAAAGTGGTTGGAAAGGAATGAATTAATATGGAAACAAAGATTAAAAAAAAATAATAATAATGTGGTTAAAAGAACGTGACTCAAATTTGAGATATTTTCATATGAAGGCTTCTCAGAGGCGTAGAAAGAATAGGCTAGTGAGGATAAAATATGGTAATGGAGATTGGCATACTGGTGAGCAGAGAAATCAGTTAATCATTGGCTATTTTGAGGACCTTTTCAGAAGCTCAAATCCTACACAGTCTCTTGATTTTTTTAGACCACTTACTGACAAAGTAACAAGACCAATGAATGAAAAACTATGCAAGGTGTACACTGAAGCTGAAATTTCTGCTGCATTGGCACAAATGCATCCTCAAAAAGCTCCTAGACCAGATGGGATTTCACCATTGTTCTATCAGAAATATTGGCATCTAGTAGGACCTTTAGTCACTCGTGTAGTCCTTAATGCTTTAAACTAAGGTGTCTTCCCCACTGCTCTTAATCATACGAATATTACTCTCATTCTCAAGAAAAAATCCCCTGAATCAGTAGCTGATTATAGGCCCATTTCTTTATGTAATGTGGTCTATAAGTTGATTGCTAAGGTTGTAGCTAATAGGTTGAAAGCTGTTTTACCTTTAGTAATTTAGGAAAGTCAAAGTGCTTTTGTCCCGGGTCATTTAATTATTGATAATGTGCTAATTAATTAGGAATTGATTCATTTTCTTAAGCACAAAAGGAGAGGGAAGAAGGGTTTAACGTCTATTAAATTGGGCATAAGCAAAGCATATGATAGGGTTGAGTGGGGTTTTATTAGGGTTGTTATGACTATTATGGGTTTTGAAAGAGCATTTATAGATTTGATTATGTATTGTGTTAGCTTAGTTTCCTTTTCAGTGTTAGTCAATGGGGAGCAAAAGGGACCTATTATACCAAGTAGGGGATTGAGACAAGGGGAGCCCTTGTTCCCTTATATCTTTCTTCTTTGTACTAAGGATTTGATTGCTTTATTGAAGGAAATTGGGTTAAGGAGACAAATTTCATGGATTGAAATTTGAAGAGAACAGATGATAGCTTGATATTTTGTAAGGCTGAGGTGGAAGAAAATAGAAGACTACAAGCCCTGTTGGATTCTTATGAGAGTGTGTTAGATCAGAAAATAAACAAGGAGAAAACTACTGTGGTGTTTAGCAATAATGTGGAGAAGGAAAAGATGGCAGAAATTGGGCTGTTATCAGGCAATGGGGAGTTCTAACAATATGAGAGATACCTTGGCCTATCTTCAGTAGTTGGTAGGTTAAAAAGTAGGGGTTTTCAATCCATTAAACAAAGAGTATGGCGAAAGCTCCAATGTTGGAAAAAAAATGCTTTCTCAAGGAGGCAAGGAAGTATTATTAAAAGCTGTAACTCTTTCCATTCCCACATATGCGATGTGTTGTTTTCTTTTGCCTAGTGGATCTTGTTTTGATTTGGAGGGATTTATGGCAAAATTCTGGTTGCACCAAAAGCAAGAGGAAATGAGGATCCATTGGGTGAGTTGGAACAGTATGTGTCAGGGGAAATCAGAAGGGGGTATGGGTTTTAAGGATCTTAGGATCTTCAATCTTGCCCTTCTTACTAAACAAGGATGGAGATTGATTCAAGATGAAACTTCTCTGCTTCATAAAATGTTTAAGGCAAGATATTTTTCAAAATTAGGTTTTTTTGAGGTGGGTTTGGGGCATTATGTAACAGCCCGCTAAAATTATCAGTTTTGGATTCTTTCCCGACAGCAATCACATCTCTCTCGTCTTAACCCTCTATCTTTAGTTATTTATGTTTAACATAGTTGATTTGTTGGCTGTAGACTGTGTAGTTAGTGTTTGTGGAGTTCGCTGCGTAGTTGTGAAACGAAGTGTGGTTGTGAAGTGTTAGGCTTGATTTTGTAGTTTTGTGGACTGTGCTGTGAAGTATAGGCGTGAGATGGATGCCGTAGATGTGATACGGCGGGTTGTGTGAAGAGAATACGCGTGTAGCGTATTCTGTGTAATGCAGCGACGCGCCGCGCGACATGCGCTGTAGTGATGTGGGTCGTAGAAGGAAGGGAGTACGCATGTAGTGTACTCCGTGTGGTATGGCGATGCATCGTGTGATGTGCATCGTGTTGATGAGTGTTGTAGCGAAGGAAGTACGCGTAGCGCGTACTCCGTGTCGCGTAGCGATGCACCGTGAGACGTGTATCGCAGTGATGGGTTTTGTAGTGTGAATGGAAGAGAGTTCACGTGAGTGTACTCTGTACTAAGTCGTGATACACCGGATGGCGTGTCACGAAGGGTTGAATGGCGTAGCAGAGAAGTGTGGAGCGTATGGTGTAATGTTGGGAAACTGTATGACAGTGTCCCGAAGCAGTGATGATATGGATTATAGTCCGGGATGACTGGTGTCATCTTGTGGTTGACTATGGCTAAGAGTATATGGATTGAGAAATGAGTTGTTTGTTTGGTTGTTATTGATAATTTTAATGAACTTGTTTTAGTGCAAAGGCTTTCTGAAGTCAATTTATCTCTTCCGAGTATAGTGAAACCTCAAGTTGGCCGTGGTGTTGCAAGTGCTTACAATATGGCAATTGAGTTCAGAAGTGAAAATCTTAAGGACTTGAGTGTTCCTCTTCCAGCTGTTGTGCAGTTCCTCGTGTCTCGCGCTCTATTCTCATAGAACGCGACGATCGAGGTAAGTTAGCCTCTAACTTACTATCAGTTTATTGTGTATGTGTGATGGGTAAGAGAACTATAATTTATGTATGTATGTTCTCGTATATGCCATGTCATGCTATGTCATTACATGTTTATCTGCTATGTATGATTTAATCTCTCATGAATAATTATCTGTTACATAATCTTTTCTGTCATACAATGATGTATGTTATAAGTATGCCATGTTAAGTATGCCATATGATACATGTATGCCATGAAATGTTTATGATTAAATCATATTATGCCATTTACAAGTATACGCCATGTTAGAAAAGTATATGATATTAAATAATATCTCATGCATTAAGAACGATAAGACATGTTATGATATGTATAATACGTGGGGCCACAACAACTGTGGAGTACGTATTATATTTATGTTACTTATAATGCGTGGGGCCACAACAACTGTGGAGTACGTATTATATTTATGTTACTTATAATGCGTGGGGCCACAACAACTGTGGAGTACGTATTATTTTATGTTACTTATAATGCGTGGGGCCACAACAACTGTGGAGTACGTATTATATTTATGTTACGTATAATGCGTGGGGCCACAACAACTGTGGAGTACGTATTATATTTATGTTACGTTATAATGCGTGGGGCCACAACAACTGTGGAGTACGTATTATATTTTATGTTACTTATAATGCGTGGGGCCACAACAACTGTGGAGTACGTATTATATTTTATGTTACTTATAATGCGTGGGGCCACAACAACTGTGGAGTACGTATTATATTTATGTTACTTATAATGCGTGGGGCCACAACAACTGTGGAGTACGTATTATATTTTATGTTACTTATAATGCGTGGGGCCACAACAACTGTGGAGTACGTATTATATTTTATGTTACTTATAATGCGTGGGGCCACAACAACTGTGGAGTACGTATTATATTTATGTTACTTATAATGCGTGGGGCCACAACAACTGTGGAGTACGTATTATATTTATGTTACTTATAATGCGTGGGGCCACAACAACTGTGGAGTACGTATTATATTTTATGTTACATGAAGTATGGGCCACAACAACTGTGGAGTACGTATTATATTTTATGTTATGTGTATTCATGGGGCCACAACAACTGTGGAGCATGAAGTATGGGGCCACAACAACTGTGGAGCATACACTACATGAGACACAGCAATTGTGACATGTAGAATACGTGGGGCCACAACAACTGTGGAGTACGTATTATGTTTTATGTTACTTGAATACGTGGGGCCACAACAACTGTGGAGTACGTATTAATGCACGTTATTAATCAAGACAATTGAATAATATTCCAAGTTTATGTTAAGTACAGTTTCAGATCAAATACATGATAAGCCAAGTTTTAGATCAAGTCCATGTTATGTTATACTCACGTACATGTTATGTTCAAGTTTATGTTATTTTCAAGTTCTTATTTATGTTATGCAGGTTTACGTTCATGCTATATTTCAAGTCCATGTTATGTTTCACGTTCATGTTATGTTGTTTGTTCATGTTATGTTTTAAGCTTAAGTTCATGCCATGTTAAGTCAAGTTCAGTTCACGCTTAAGTTCTGGTTAAGTCATGCTATATGTCAAGTTATACTATGTTTATGTATGACTATAATTATGCATTTATGCTTTTACTGCCATGCATGCATTTTTAACCGTGTGTGAAAGTTTTTGTTAACTTACTGAGATTTGTAATCAAATCTCACTTGGTAGTCCCAACTACCATTTTCCCGAATGGTAGCGATGTGTCAGGTTCAGAACAAGGAGATTAATCTGACCGAAGCTGGAGGATACGTTGACTAGACGCCGAGATGCGATGAGAGTTGCATGTTAGTTTTTGGTACAGTATTCTAACTGTTAATTGGTTAGGAGTTACTTCGATACTTTCTAGGTATTGTATCTCAAGTATTCTTTTGATCACAACCATTTTAGACTAGTGTGATGATCACGGCTTTTTAGTATGCCTTTATGTATGAATTATGTTTCAAGTATTTGGGATATTTTTGTTTGGTGCATAGTTTGCTAAAGAAAAAATTATCCGCTGCGAATATTGCATAATGCTAGATGCATGTTAGGAACATTGCATCTTATATGTCATGAACGGGGGCAGGTAACCTTGTGTTGCATGTCTCGACGCTTCAAATGTCCGTTTAATCCCAAGCGGAATTTGGGGGCGTCACAGGTGGTATCAGAGCAATACGTCTCTGGGTTGTAAATCCATATGTTCTTAGGAAATGCACCAAATACTAGGTTTGAGATTTTAGTCTTCATTAGGCTTGAATTTCTTTGAGATCATGTGCAGAAAAGCGATATAGTGTTAGAGTTCACAAACACACATGATCAGTTAGCAGATTTATTCGCAAAACCTTTACCAGAAGATAGATTATGTATGATTAGAAGAGAAATAGGTATGAAGCATGTTACGAATATCTCTTAAAGGATAAAACCAGAGTTCATAAATATAGAGATATTTTTTTTAATAAAATGCTTCTACATAAACTTGAGGTTCTTAGCCTCATGTTGGAGACGCTCATTCTCTTCATACAATATCATATCATCCCTATTCATGGGAACTGGCAAACGGAATGAAGAATCCAGTAGAGTTTTCAGCTGTTTATTCTGCTGCCGAAGGATTCCTTCCCTGGTGTGAGACTCTTGAACAATTCGTTGTAGTACAGCAATTTGTTCTTTAAGCCTTTCAACCTCATTGTTTTTGGCTTGTACCCGCTGGGAAAAAGCCACAATAGAGGATGAGTAGCGAGTCCCAAGACTCACCAAGTCATAGATAGCATCGGAGTCTGACTTATTAGCCATACTAGTATTTTCTTGCTGCATCATGGCACCAATGGCAGCTGCAGAAAGGACAGGAGGTTGAGGTGCTGAATACCTCATGGATGGATCTAGGGAAATGTTAGAAGATTGAGCCATTGAGAAAAGAACTGAAAACTTAAGGCGAGAATGTTGAAGGAATGCAGAGGAGTTATAGAGATGAGAATAAGTTTTGATGCATATTGGATTGAGTTGAAGACTGACTTTATAGAGATAACATAAAGAAGAAGACAAACTAGTTTCTCTTCAAATCTTATTTAGTCAAAAGAAATACAAGATATGCTGGACACGCTTTGTCAAAAGTTTCTTACTAAGCCAGCTAGATTAACAGTAGTTTGTCCCTATTTCTCTAGAAAACGATGAACCTCTGCGGTTATCTGTCGATGTTGACCCTGTATCTGAATCCTTTCTCGTTCCAGCTCTTCTATTCGTGGTTGCAGATCATGAGCATACCAATCTGCAAATTTCTTCAACTCTTGGTTTTCTTGCTGTAGCCTTTTATTCTCCATATCCTTATTAGCAAGCTTCTGTTGTAACTCAGATATTCGGATGTTAAGATGATCAATCTCACTTACCCTCGTCAGTAACCTCCGAGACATGATCGTAACAGAGGCAGCATATTGACTACTGAGCTTCCATGATTCTGTAATAATCTCAGAATCAGTCCTACTAGAAGAACAGTTCGCTGCTCCTATCGTAGTATTGACGACCTCAGGAGAAAAGATTGATGGTTGATGCGTCAAGGGTTCCTGATTCAAGTCTGGAACATTAGTGGAAGAGTTTTGCCCAGCCATTATTTTGTTATGGAAAAACAAAACACAGGTCAAGAAGCGATGTTTTTCTTTACGATGGATGAAGATGATCCTGTTTCTTTATAGAAACTCAAAGCCTTCAATCACGGTTGTTATCAACATCAGGCGTTTGTTCAAATCGCCAGCTGTATTAAATTCATAGAGTAGGCCCCTAGACTTTGCAGCACTTGTCGGGTGACGGACGGTTCTTTTTTTTCAAACTATCTACAGTGTTTTAAGCGTGTTTTACGTTTGTACTTGCGTCGATTTCGAGGACGAAATCTTCTTTTTAGGAGGGGAGGATGTAACAGCCCGCTAAAATTATCAGTTTTGGATTCTTTCCCGACAGCAATCACATCTCTCTCGTCTTAACCCTCTATCTTTAGTTATTTATGTTTAACATAGTTGATTTGGTTGGCTGTAGACTGTGTAGTTAGTGTTTGTGGAGTTCGCTGCGTAGTTGTGAAACGAAGTGTGGTTGTGAAGTGTTAGGCTTGATTTTGTAGTTTTGTGGACTGTGCTGTGAAGTATAGGCGTGAGATGGATGCCGTAGATGTGATACGGCGGGTTGTGTGAAGAGAATACGCGTGTAGCGTATTCTGTGTAATGCAGCGACGCGCCGCGCGACATGCGCTGTAGTGATGTGGGTCGTAGAAGGAAGGGAGTACGCATGTAGTGTACTCCGTGTGGTATGGCGATGCATCGTGTGATGTGCATCGTGTTGATGAGTGTTGTAGCGAAGGAAGTACGCGTAGCGCGTACTCCGTGTCGCGTAGCGATGCACCGTGAGACGTGTATCGCAGTGATGGGTTTTGTAGTGTGAATGGAAGAGAGTTCACGTGAGTGTACTCTGTACTAAGTCGTGATACACCGGATGGCGTGTCACGAAGGGTTGAATGGCGTAGCAGAGAAGTGTGGAGCGTATGGTGTAATGTTGGGAAACTGTATGACAGTGTCCCGAAGCAGTGATGATATGGATTATAGTCCGGGATGACTGGTGTCATCTTGTGGTTGACTATGGCTAAGAGTATATGGATTGAGAAATGAGTTGTTTGTTTGGTTGTTATTGATAATTTTAATGAACTTGTTTTAGTGCAAAGGCTTTCTGAAGTCAATTTATCTCTTCCGAGTATAGTGAAACCTCAAGTTGGCCGTGGTGTTGCAAGTGCTTACAATATGGCAATTGAGTTCAGAAGTGAAAATCTTAAGGACTTGAGTGTTCCTCTTCCAGCTGTTGTGCAGTTCCTCGTGTCTCGCGCTCTATTCTCATAGAACGCGACGATCGAGGTAAGTTAGCCTCTAACTTACTATCAGTTTATTGTGTATGTGTGATGGGTAAGAGAACTATAATTTATGTATGTATGTTCTCGTATATGCCATGTCATGCTATGTCATTACATGTTTATCTGCTATGTATGATTTAATCATCTCATGAATAATTATCTGTTACATAATCTTTTCTGTCATACAATGATGTATGTTATAAGTATGCCATGTTAAGTATGCCATATGATACATGTATGCCATGAAATGTTTATGATTAAATCATATTATGCCATTTACAAGTATACGCCATGTTAGAAAAGTATATGATATTAAATAATATCTCATGCATTAAGAAAGATAAGACATGTTATGATTCGTATAATACGTGGGGCCACAACAACTGTGGAGTACGTATTATATTTTATGTTACTGTATAATGCGTGGGGCCACAACAACTGTGGAGTACGTATTATATTTTATGTTACTTATAATGCGTGGGGCCACAACAACTGTGGAGTACGTATTATATTTTATGTTACGTATAATGCGTGGGGCCACAACAACTGTGGAGTACGTATTATATTTTATGTTACGTATAATGCGTGGGGCCACAACAACTGTGGAGTACGTATTATATTTATTTACTTATAATGCGTGGGGCCACAACAACTGTGGAGTACGTATTATATTTATGTTACTTATAATGCGTGGGGCCACAACAACTGTGGAGTACGTATTATATTTATGTTACTTATAATGCGTGGGGCCACAACAACTGTGGAGTACGTATTATTTTTATGTTACTTATAATGCGTGGGGCCACAACAACTGTGGAGTACGTATTATATTTTATGTTACTTATAATGCGTGGGGCCACAACAACTGTGGAGTACGTATTATATTTATGTTACTTATAATGCGTGGAGTACGTATTATATTTATGTTACTTATAATGCGTGGGGCCACAACAACTGTGGAGTACGTATTATATTTTATGTTACATGAAGTATGGGGCCACAACAACTGTGGAGCATACACTACATGAGACACAGCAATTGTGACATGTAGAATACGTGGGGCCACAACAACTGTGGAGTACGTATTATATTTTATGTTATGTGTATTCATGGGGCCACAACAACTGTGGAGCATGAAGTATGGGGCCACAACAACTGTGGAGCATACACTACATGAGACACAGCAATTGTGACATGTAGAATACGTGGGGCCACAACAACTGTGGAGTACGTATTATGTTTTATGTTACTTGAATACGTAGGGCCACAACAACTGTGGAGTACGTATTAACTGCACGTTATTAATCAAGACAATTGAATAAGATATTCAAGTTTATGTTAAGTCAGTTTCAGATCAAATACATGATAAGCAAGTTTTAGATCAAGTCCATGTTATGTTATACTCACGTACATGTTATGTTCAAGTTTATGTTATTTTCAAGTTCTTATTTATGTTATGCAGGTTTACGTTCATGCTATATTTCAAGTCCATGTTATGTTTCATGTTCATGTTATGTTGTTTGTTCATGTTATGTTTTAAGCTTAAGTTCATGCCATGTTAAGTCAAGTTCAGTTCACGCTTAAGTTCTGGTTAAGTCATGCTATATGTCAAGTTATACTATGTTTATGTATGACTATAATTATGCATTTATGCTTTTACTGCCATGCATGCATTTTTAACCTGTGTGTGAGTTTTATGTTAACTTACTGAGATTTGTAATCAAATCTCACTGTGGTAGTCCCAACTACCATTCCCCCGAATGGTAGATCTTGTTACAGGACCCAAAGGAGAATTGGAATCTGACCAACTGAATACGGTCGACTAGGCCACGGTGCGATGTTGATGATGGTATAGTATTTAACTTAGAGTTAATACTTGTACTTTTGGAGTTGTATCTCAAGTATTCTTTTGATCACAACCATTTTAGACTAGTGTGGTGATCACGGCTTTTTAGTATGCCTTTATGTATGAAATATGTTTCAAGTATTTGGGATATTTTTGGTTTGGTGCATAGTTTTGCTAAAGAGAAAAATTATCCGCTGCGAATATTGCATAATGCTAGATGCATGTTAGGAACATTGCATCTTATCTGTCATGAACGGGGGCAGGTAACCTTGTGTTGCATGTCTCGACGCTTCAAATGTCCGTTCAATCCCAAGCGGAATTTGGGGGCGTCACACATTACCCTTCTACACATGGAAGGTATATGGGAAGCAATGAGATGGTTAAAATAGGGATGTAGATGGAGGATAGGGGATGGAAAAATAGCACAATTGTGGACTGAAAAATGGATACCTGGACATAAGGCTCTGATTCAGGAACGTTATGAAATTTCTGAGGAAAACAGGAAGGATCTGGTCGAGAATTTGTTTGCTGAAAATTAGAGATGTTGGGACACGGTGATGTTTTGATCTCTCTTCAATCCAAATGTGGTCTCAACAATATGTAAGTTGTTGATAAGGCCATAAAATATAGCCGATAAATGGATTTGGGGGCATGAAAGAAATGGAAAGTTTCTAGTTAGAAGTTGCTATTGCTTTATATCAAACTAGTTAAGGGTTGATGCAGCAGAGACTTCTGAGATGGGTAGACAACAGGTGGTATGGAAGGCTTTGTGAAAATTACCAATGCCAAGTAAGATAAAAATATTTGCTTGGCGAGCATGTAGAGATGGTCTTCCCACTAAAGATAATCTTCTGAAGAAAAAGGTTATTATTGAAGGTAAATGCAGCTTCTGTGAGCATCCAGTTGAGGATTTAAATCATGCAATGTTTAGTTGCAATGTACTACGAGATTCTTGGTAAAAGCTTGTCCTTAGCTTGGCTATGAACCCAAATGCGAAGCTATTTGATTTGGTCTCTCAGCTTTGTCAAAGGAAGGATTATGACAGGTTGGCCCTTTTTTGCTCTCTGGCTTGGGGTTTTTAGTATAGAAGGAATAATATGACTTTTGAGAATTTGGTTTTGCCTACAAAACAGGTTGCTGAACATGCTCTAGGACTTCTGAGGAGTTTCAAATCTGTAAAGGGTTAGTCTCATACACAACTACAGAAGCATCTCAGGTGGTGTCCACCTCTAGCTGATTCTTAAAGCTTGATACCGATGGAGCCATGTTTTGTGATCTCAGGAAAGCTGGAATTGGGGTGATTCTTAGGAATGACAATGGTGAAATGCTTATGGCAGCAAGTAAGGTTGAAAATGAAGTGGAAAATCCAGAAACCAGTGAACCCTTGGCTGTTTTTCATGGGATGCAGCTGTGTACTGGTATGGGTGTTCTGAACCTAATTGTAGAGTCATATTGCCTTTTGCTTGTTGATTCTTTGAAGACGAATGATATGCTTGACTCTAAACTTGGGACTCTTTATGTTGAAGTTATGAGATTAAAGACCTATTTTGCATCTTGTTCTTTTACACATGTATTTATAGAGGGTAACTCGGCAACACATAAGATTGCAAGATATGTATGGAATGTTGAGAATATTGAGATGCGAGGAGATTGTATTCCATATTTTCTTTATCAAGCTCTTTGACTTAATAAATATCTGTAATCATTTTATTTTCAATAAAGTTGGTTTTTCTATCCAAAAAAAAAAGAAAAAGGAGGATGGCCAGCAAAAGCTAGGGGATTCTAATTCTTCTCTTCTGCTTCTCAGCTCTTTTTTCTTTTACCCAATATTCATTAAACAAAACAGAAGGAGAGCCTAAGAGCTTGCATTAAATCTCATTTATTTATTATATATTTATCTTTCGAGCTATGGATGTACACTACCGGCAACACCACCGGACTCAAGTTACACGGCTAACTTTTACAACGGTATGGAAAAAAAGACACCAACAATCACTGTTTCACAAAACATCCTCAATTTTACAAAAAGTGAATGTTATATCTTTGACACTTTGAGAAGCATCCCCTGCCTTTGCATTTGATTTGGTTTGGATGGACTTTACAATAGTTAAAGGTTGATGGAAAGAACATATAAAAATGTTATTGGGCTGTGCAAGCCTTTACATTTATAGATAAAAATAAAATCAATAAAAGAAGAGATAAGCACATTGTGACGCCCTCAAATTTCCGTTTGGGATCAGACGGACATCTGAAGCGTCGGGACATGTAACACAAGGTTACCTGCCCCCGTACATGACATATAGGATGCAATGTTCCTAACATGCATCTAGCATTATGCATTATTCGCAGCGGATAATTCTTTTTTTTTTTATACTATGCACCGAACTTATAACATCCCAAATAATTAAAACATAATCCATGCATACTTAACAAAATAAATAACCACGATTACAGTACGGGTCTCAGAAGACTATAATCTCAAAACATGGGTGACTAGACTCTATATTACAGTACCAAAATACACTTATTGAACCAGTTCATCGAGTAACTCGCGTAACTCAATTAACAAGGTTAGAATACTGTCCCAAAAGAAACTAACTATAGAAGCTGAAAACTCTGCATCGCATCTGCGGCGTCTAGTCAACATCCTCCAGCCTATCGGTATTTGCTCCTTGTTCTGAACCTGACACATCGCCTACCATTTGGGGAAAAATGGTAGTTGGGACTACCATGGTGAGATTTGATTACAAATCTCAGCAAGTTAACAGAAAACTTTCACACAGGTTAATGATGTATGCATAGAAATAAAGGTATGAATGCACCATCAAAATCGAAAGTAAACATAACATAACTTGACATAACATGGCATAAAATAATAAGCATAATGTGACATGACATAACATGGCATGAGTTGACATAATTGAACTGAAACAGAAGCTTAGCTTGACGTGACATGAACTTAAATCATAGCATGGATGTGAACTTGAAACATAACATGTACTTGAACTTTAAGTTTAACATGAACGTACACATAACGTAACGTGAAATATGACTTGAACATGAAATACATGAACTTGGAATCTTATTTAATTGTCTTGATTAATAACGTGACCATATGGGTGCTACACGGGTCCCCTAGAGCCGTGTGTCCCTGCCGATTACCGCATCACAACACAGGTATCTAGACCAGCTGTGAGTGCGTTAATACGTACTCCACAGTTGTTGTGGCCCCACGTATTCTACGTGTCACAATTGCTGTGTCTCACGTAGTGTATGCTCCACAGTTGTTGTGGCCCCATACTTCATGCTCCACAGTTGTTGTGGCCCCATGAATACACGTAACATAAAATATGGCACCATCGGCGTTAGTGCCTGGCGCGCTCCGGTGACCAGTTACTTAGGCCCCATTCGCAACCTGTTGACTGTACTTCGTCAACCCAGGGAATTTCACACCTATTTAGACACTCCAGCGTGAACAAAGGAGTTCCACTAGGATATTACCCCATCCTAGCATTTAGGGTCGTGATTGACATGAATAACTTAACTTGAACATGATCTGAAACTTATATGAACTTTACATAAGGTGAACCACGCTTGAGTCCGTGGCACCGCATAACATAACTTGTGGTGAACATGCTTAGATCCGTGTCACCCTTAACATAACTTGTGATGAACACGCTTAGGTCCGTGCCATCCTTAACATAACTTGTGGTGAACACGCTTAGGTCCGTGTCACTCTTAAATATCTTATCTTTCTTAATACATGAGATATTATTTAATATCATGAACTTTTCTAACATGGCGTATACTTGTAAATGGCACAATATGATTTAAACATAAACATTCCATGACATACATGTAACATATGACATACTTAACATGGCATACTTATAACATACAACATTGCATGACATAAAAGATTTTGTAACAGATAAATATTCATAAAAGAATAAATCATGCGTAACAGATAAACATGTAATGACATGACATATATGATAACATACATACATAAATTGTAGTTCCCTTACCCATCATACATACACAATAAACTGATAGTAAGTTAGAAACTAACTTACTCAGATTGTCGCGTTCTACGAGAATAAAGTGTGAAACAAGAGGAACTGTAAAAGGTCATTCTAAAAGTTAGAAATTTAATTACTAACAATTAAAAATATGAAAACAAGCTAATTTAGGGTAAAATTATCATTTTACCCTCTACATGTGGGAAAACGACCATTTTACCCATAACTTAAGGATTTCATATCCTAACTCCAAAAATTTCCAAAATTTACATTCCTCATGTAAATTTTGTTCTAAACTCAAATATCAACTCAGAAAAAAATTTAAAACAAAACAACACTATGGAAAACACACTATGGCCGAAACATCCATAGGCCATTTCTCTTGATTTTTGTTACAATTCCTTCCAACTTCAAAACTCATGCTTAAACCAAAATTTTGCACCAACCATCTTCCAATCCTAACTTTAAAACCATACTTAAAACATCCATTTAGAAAAGACTTATAATCAACACCAAACTTGTTTTTAAAAAGATCAAAACACTTGAATCACAAGCTTTGTCCTTAAATCAAAACATCTCCAAGAATTCCAAAAAATCTAATCTTACTTCTAACATATTCATAACATCATCCTCAGATAAACCATGCTTTAAATCATCAAACTAAAGTCACCAAAATCACAAAAATAACACTTGGAGTTTTTGATTTTACACTTAGTCAAAAAACAGAAACTTTTTCTTAACTAGTTTTGATAAATCTCTTGATCAATGGCTTAGAAAGGTGAGGTCTTTGAAATAAAGTATCACATGGTTTAAAAACGTGTCTTAAAGAATATCCAACCATCAAAATTAAAATCACATGGCTAAAACCCAACAAAACATGGATCTAACCTAAAAACATCAAATCTTAGGCCTAACCGAAATTCTCTTGCATAGAAAAATCATATCTTTTAAACTAATGCTAAATATCTCCAAAATAACATCCTAACATGAAAATAAGAGACTTATGATCATCATATAAAATATCAAAGCCATTAGAGTAAGATCAAACCACGAAATATTCAAACTTTCTCCAAATAAAAACTGTTTTTCCACTTCCAGTTTTGAGTTTCTAGATCTAAGAAAATATATCATCAAAAGCTTTATTCATGCAACAAAACTTCAATGAAAACTCTTAAACACATTCTAACAACACTCCATAAAATTTTCGGACCAAGATATGCCCATTAGCTTGGTCAAAAACTCCAAAACATAACATACTCTCCAGATTCACGCCCAGAATGACCTTTCCATGGTTACAAATACTTTTGACTGACCAAATGACCATGGAATGATACGAAAAATACATCTACGGAAACTAGACTCAAAGAGGAACAACTTTTATGAAGGAGTATTGTGTAAAAATACTTACAAAGGGTCGATAATCTCCACACAAAAAGACACAGAAATCTGCCCGAGAGAGCTCTTTTGGGTTTCTCTCTAAGAACGGGGTGAAGAAATGATTAAAGTGAAATAAGTGAGTCTTGAACGACTTAAGACTTCTTCAGGGGGAATATATAGACCTTAATAATCATTGAGTGGAGGTGTAGACATGTGATAAGGTAGATGATAGTGAGGGGCAAAGGACAACCTACAAAAGCTATGAGACAAGGGACTTGATGGGGTGGGTTCCTCCATATTATTGAGTGCAACTTGATGCAATGAATGGTCTGACAAGTGGGGGAGGAAGCTTCTCCAAGGAGCTTTGCCAAGGTGGCCAAATTCGTGGGCCTTAGTGGGCTTTAGTGGGCGTGGACTTCAATTTAGGGTTTAAATGGGATTTGGTTAGGGTTTGAGATGCTATCAAGCCCAAATCCAATTTTTCTTGTCCCAATTAAATTTTCAAGGTTTAAAATGTTGGATAAAGATATCATAATAAGAATTTGAGAAATTAATAGCATGTGGAAGTGATTTAATCAAGTGATTAAACACAATGCTAGAAATTGGATCAAAAGGGCTTGAAGGCCAACTTTAGGGTTTGGGGAAACCGTTTAGGGTTTCAGTTTCAACCAAGTTTTTGGAGTTTCAAATAGATTCCAATCATTGAGGGTTTCATTGACTAAAACCTATGCAATTAGTCGATTCGTGAAAACTTACGGAGTTTTCACGAGATTTCTAAAGTCTATAGAAATTTCACCATTGAATTTCTAGCGGGCTGTTACACACATCTCATCATAACTCATCATCATGTTATATTTTACATCTTAAACTATTAAAATCGATACTACACTTCTAAATTATTAAAAAAGTACAATATCTATGCTTCTTTGAGACTCTATCGGTAAGAATGTGTCGCGTTATTTATTTTTTAATCCATCTTGATCAGATGGCCATAACCAGATAAAAAGTATTATTTTTCAATTTTGATAAATAAAAACTGTGATGTCCTTCCCTTAAAAATAAGAAACTCAAGCTCCAACTTCTTGTTCTTTTCTTTGGTCTCATTTGGTTACACAGATAAGATGAGATGAGATTGGAAATCTGTTAATAATAATGAGATAATTTGTCATGATTAGTAGTGAAATGGTTTGAATTAAAATTTTTATTAGATTTTATAAAATCATTACTTGTCCCAAAACTTTAAACTGGTCAAAAGAGGTAGATTTTATTATTTGTATTATATTTTAAACACTGATCCCCTTTACGTGTGGGCCAATCTTTCCCTCAATGAATAGATCCAACAAGTGAAATATTTAATTAAATGAATAGAGTGTAGATTTAGGGTTTGAACTTATGACTCCTACTCTAATATCATGTGAAATCACCACTTGTCCCAAAAATTTAAATAATAAAAAAACGTATATTTTATTATTTGTATTATATTCTTAACTGGTTTTGGAAAAGGAAAGAGAAAAAATATGAAATAAAAAATTATAAAGTTAAAAAATGGTTACAATATAATTTTTTAATATAATTTTTATTTTGAGATTTTAAAAAATTGAATTGTTAATTTTTTTGTTTTATTTAGAAATTTAAAAAAATTGTAATGATGAGATAAAAAACTTAAAAATTTAAAAATTTAAAATTAATATTTAAATGTTGAAATAAGATAAGATGGGATTAGATAATTTCAAAGGTTAACCAGAACTCTATGAGTTTCCGGACACTTTCCCTACTTCCTTGCGTATAAAACCAAAAATATTCTAAGGGCTCTTATTTGGTAAAAAAGAAACCACTCTATCTGTCGGGACATCAATTGATCACATGAATTCAAAATAGGTGGGCTAACCTTCAGTCAATAAAGAAAAATATTACAGCTTATTTCCATTTATTCAGAGTGGGAATGATTATGCATGAATCGGGTTCATAACAATTTATTAAGAACCTCAAAAAGGCAAAACACATTTTTGACATGTTACCTAATTGTTTGACAATCAAATGTACGTGGTGTGCACACATGTGATCGATGAAAATCTAATTCATAGGATGGAAATGATACGAGAGGTGTTTTTCTCCTACTTTGAAAAATAGGGTTTTTACTTTCATCTATTATAAATTTATTGGATACATTCTGTTTAAAAAATAAATGAACAAAATTTTTTTAAATAAAAAAATAAGTTGACATTTTTTATTAATTTATTCATTTTTCAACTGGATGTATCAATTAAATTTTTAATAAATGTGAGCAAAATATATATATGTAGATAATTTTCTGTACCCAAGTGAATGTCACACCCATGCAAAGCCGTAGTTACAACTTGCACTTTCATCGTTTTATATATATAGTTGAAGTCGTGGATGTGTAAGTGCCGCGTAATAAATTTAAAAAAATTAAATAAATATGATACCCGCATTAAAAAAATAAATAAAATTTTAATAATGGATCATACTTTTTTTTTTAAAACGACTACACAACACTTATGTATTTTATGATTATATATAACATCTCTCTTTTAATATTTTTTTATTCAGTGACACTCTCATATTGATTTTGGGAATCAAAAGCATAGCGACAGTTGTTTGGGTTTTCATCATGAATTGAAACAAAAATAAAAAATAAAAAAAAAGGTACGCATTCTCAGCAGTTTATTTTAGTGAAGAATAGTGATTATGTATGTAAAATATTTGTTGTGCAGTAGGAAGAGTGAATTAACTGAAATAAATAAATTTAATTATTTTATTATATTATATTTATATATTTTAATATGTGAACCAGACTTTGTTTTAATGAGTGAGCCTAATATATATATATAGCATTTAATTAAAAAGATAAAATATAGAAATATGATTCGAACTATTCCTAAGAAATTGTCTCTGATTTTAAAATTTAAAATTAATAAAAATAAATAAATTTAATTATCTATATTATATTTCAATATCGACAGTAAAAAAAAAAAAAAAAATCTTTCAACACGTGTACGTAAGAAGAAATGACAGCAAAAGGCTATGTACATGAAAGTAGGGCAACCAAAATGTCACCAATCTGAAGCATGGGTGATGGATGAAGATGAAAGTATAAAGGGGACAAACCACAGCCACACAAAGCTTTCCCTCTCTACAAGCAACATTACATTTCAACCACAAAATCCTCGTGCCCCGGCCCCCCAGATCTCAAACCTCTCACTTTCTTTTTTCTGAAAACGTAATATATATATATATTAGTTTATCAACTTTCTCAAATATCCGTAATCAACTTGCAATTATAATACTAATTCGGGACATATGGTGGTCACGTGGGTTTTGTCTCAAAGCTTCATCCTCTTCCCCTTGTCTCGCTTGAGCTTCCAATGCCTTCACTTCTTATCTTAATATCGTGTCATTATTTTATTTCCAGATCTCCCCAAATTATTAGAGTATGTGAGATTTATATATTTTAAATATGTAAATATCATTTTTATAATATTAAATATTGTTGTGCAAATAGCACAAAGTCTAATATTAAATTAAGAGAAATGCTATGTATCCTGTTGGGTTCTTCGATGGTGGGTTTCAATGTTTTTTTTATTTAATAATTAAGGAAGTATTTTTTAAAATTATAGTTATTTTTTTAAATGTTTCTTGGTATTAAAAATTTATGAGAAAAAAAGACAAAAAATTAAATAGATAAAATACGCTAATAGGAGCTTACAGCGTTGGCTATAGAAGAACTCTTTAAATTAATAATGATATTCATACAATATATTTCACATGTTTTAGATGAAAATATTTTTATAAAGTAATGTTATTTTTATAAAGAGAAATTATTTATACAAATTTTATATAAACAAATCTGATATAATTTTTTATAAAAACGTAGATCTCACTTTAAAAAATTATAAAAAAATTCATTTTTATTAATAAAATTCATTTTTTTATTAAAAAAATTAAATTTATTTGAAACTTATCTAATTTGTGTCTAGCATTATTATTATTATTATTATTATTATTATTTCTTTTTATAAAAATATCTCTATTAATTATTGCTTTAAATATTTTTCTTATGGAATTATGCGCATTAGTTCGTTTCAGGCCATTTCAGCTTTAAAGTCATTTGTCAGGAATTGAGCAAAGTCTACACTGATCGTACAGGCACAATCATCAACTGTTTGATAAGTCAAAACCGAGACATTTGAATTAGAGTAATATTAGTTAAAAGTCTACTTTCATGCAAGTAATTTCAGTGAGTTGTATTAATAAATAATATATATATTTATTTAAGGTGAAACCTTTTTTTTTATTTATTTATAAAAATCTATGAAATTTATCTAATTAAAGCTTGTATAAATTATTTTTCTTTAAATTAATAACAGTTAAAAATCAAGATTCTTCTATATTTTTTTATATCCATATTGGACAATAACATATCAATTTCATAATATTTAATATAAAAAATGATTTACACATAATATTTTATATAATTATATTTTGTATGAGAGATATTTTTATAAAATAGCTTATAAAAGTAACATCATTTTATAAAAAAGACTCATCTTAATACATAGTTACAAAATATATTCTGTAGATATCATTATTCTTCCATCTCTGTGTTGTAAAGAAAAAATTCGAATTTAAGCTAAAGCTAGCAAATAAATTAAGCATAAAACTAGTGTGCTGTCTAGGCGGTACAGTTTAAGTGTACCACTCAGTAAATTTTTATGTTATTTTATTTAGTAATTAAGGAAATGATTTAAATGTATTTGTATATTTTTTTTATTTTTTAAAAATATTTAAATATATTAAAAAATTATGAAAAGAAAAAAAAAACCCGGGCAGCACAGTAATCCGACCCATAAATTAATCAAAACTATATCTGTTTAACACAGTACATTTCATTCATGACCATATGAGTGAGCAGAGACTTCTAATTGTCCAATCCAAGATCAAATGGCAATGATCATAATTACAAAAATAGCTTCCAAGATCTCGTTATTATAAGAAAACAAATAAAAGAACAGAAAATAAAATAGAATAAAATAAAAATAAATAAATAAATTTACCTGTATCATATCAAAGCCGTGCTATAAATATTATTTTTTTTACTACTCATCATCCCACACATTATATACCATATTTTATTATTATTTTTTAAAATTATGTTATTCCTCTTAAACTAAATAAATCCTTCTACTCATCATCTATATATTAAGAAAAATAAATAAAAATAAATAACTTATATAACCCAAAAGATAAAGGGAGAAAAAAAGGAAAAACAAATCTTAGGGGTTAAGAGTTTATCTGGAGAAGAGAGGAAAGGCATACTTGAGTTTGAAACTATGGATTAATCTAATGTATACCCCTCCATGAAGAACTTGAAGTTGGTGGAGGCGGCGTAGAAGACCATGGAACTACTTGATTTTCTTCTTCATCTTCATCTTCATCTTCATCATTATCTCCTTGATCATCATGATCCCTATGACCATCATCATCTTCTTCTTCAAAGATGTCATCGCTATCGGGATCATCATCATCGCTGTCGCCGCCGTCATGTGCACCGTTGTCATGGTCGTTTCCTTCATTTCCTGCCTCGTTTTTAACATTGCTATTCACACAGTTTTCACAGACTGAAATAGTAGGACCGAGCTTTGGGCCGGAGCCATTCCAGGACGTTGAAGACTGGCAGACATGGCAAAGAAGTGTTCTTGAATGCTTAGCCACCAGGAAGTTCGCACCATGAACTTGAGCATCGCAGTCCCAGCAAAGGCTAGCTTGATCAGACTCACAGTACATGTTTGCTGGAGAGTCACAGAGCTCGCACTTCTTCATGATCTCTCTTTCTATTTCAAGAAAAGAGTACCGCTCAAGTCTTGAATCTCTGGTTACATCTAGTGCTTATTTTCTGGGCCAGCTTTTATTTCTCTTACAAAGCACCTCAAGAGTATAAAATAGAAACAAAAGGCACACGCTGTAGGGCAACTTGCAACTGTTTATAATTATAGCATTAATAGCATTGGTTTCTCTGTCCAAATGCAAAATTACATGTTTTGAAAATTATCTTTACTTTTAAGAAAAACTCTTGTATTAGAATATCTATTTTTGAATTAAAATAATAATAAAATATTAATTTTTATTTATTATTAACTATTTTTACTAAAATTAATTTTTTTATATATATTTTGCAATTAACACCCACTACATATTTTTGGCATTAATAATAAAAATATGATTTTTTATATTTTATATTAAAAATATAATAAAATGATAAAAAAAAATAATATATTATAATCATAAAAAGAATGTGAAGGTTCTATTGTAGTCAATTTAATGGCCAAAATTTTCATATGCATAATCTAATGTAGTCAATTTAATGGCCTAATTATGCAAATATGTGTTTGTATTTGCACATAGAAAACCAATGTCAATGCTTATCGGGGCTGCTAGAGACACGTAAGGATCTCACATACTGACGTGGTACACCATCAATGTGCCACATGTCCTTTTTTTCCTCTATTTTTCTCCCTTCTCCCCGACGTCTCCTCTTTTTTTTGTCCTCTCTTTTCCTCCCTCTCACCTTCTCCCCATGCCTCTCCCCTCCCCCCTTTTCCTCTCCCTTTCCCAACCTCTTACCCTCATTGCCACCGTCACCTCTCACCAACGTCAAAGTCGAAGCTTCCTCACCCCTCACCAACACTGCCCTTCACCCTCGCCATTGTCATCATCATTACTGCTGCCCCTCTCGATGTTGTTGCCACTCACCTCCGTCAACATCTCTTTTCTCGATCGAGCTTAGGGGGTGGAGAGAGAGAGAGAGAGAGAGAGAAGAAGAAGAAGAAGAAGAAGAAGAAGACGTGATAATGTGCCACATTAGTATGTTGGATCTCTGTGTGTGATCCCTTTGTGTCTATAATGTTTTTCTTATAATTAAAAATTTCTCTCTCTCTCTCTCTCTCTCTCTCAAGAGTTTAAGAAGTTGACCCATTAGCTGGTAATCAAGTCCATAGGATAGAAAACTCAATGAAAGGTTATAGTCGGCCATATGGATCCTTTGACAGGAGAAGCATATGGAAGGTAAAGACTTGTTAAAAGAAGTCTATTTTATTTAACGAGGTTGTTAAAAGACATAAACTCCACTAATCGTACAATGCAGAATTCAAGCCTTACTTCTAACTAGAGTTCCAAGCCATATTAGTCCTCAAGATCAACACAAGTACATTTGACTCTCCATACTGTCCAGAGTCTATTGTTGATGAAAATTACATTTAGTTCTTATTTAACTTTTATAGATTATTTGTTTAGTTGTACAAAGATCATTGTATTTATTTTACTCTTGTAATCTCTTATGAACTCTGTATATTGAAACATCATAATAATATTAATGGAGTCCTTGAGTTCTAACATCCTTCATTCTGAATACTTGCATGGCTTAGGTCTACACCACACACGACCCTTATGTTAACCAACTTGATGCAATTGGTAAAGACCATTTGTGTAGACAACCATTTGTCTTTCTTAAGGTGGTTCACGTCATCTAAGATGATACACTTCATCTATCAAGCATAAGTAATTGGCCTTAATAAGTAAAGTGGTTAACCCTTGCTATATTTTTAAGGATGAAATAATGAGGATAGCCCAAAGGTTATAGGAGTAATAAGTAAGAGTCCTTAGTCTTGCCTATATAAAAGGGTTTGTGTTTTCCATTAGACTCACCCATAAAGTTCTAAGGCTAAAGACTAAAAGTCTCTTCCCTACGAAAAATTGCTACTCTCTTTTGTAGGCTTTTCAGTTCTCAAACTCAAATTGCTGGAGGTACTTTATTCTTTTGAATGAGTTTTACAGTTGGAATCACAGCAGTACCCTTCAGCTTTGAGTATAAATTGTTAACATTTCAATTTTGTTCATATAATGGGCTTCTGAAATCCAGTTTTATTCCTTGTTTTATTCTCTTGCCATGATCAATGGATTTTGTCATAATCTATGTCTTAAGAGAGTAGCCAGGTTATGATTAAGAGTACATTTTTTAGGAAAAATAATTTGTTTGATAACAGAAGTCTTTTTGCATGTGTTAGAACAATGTTATCCATTTAGTCCACGATTTGTGGTCCTTTGTTCAAACATTTGTGGCCTTGATGAATGAGTCTTTAATGATTTCGGAGATGGGCTTGACTTTCGGCTTTTAAGTTTTTTGTCTTTGAATTTTTATCCGGATGGTTATATGCTCATTACTATACTAATGGATTTCAAAGGCATGTTTTGACTTTGGGCTTAATTTCAAGCTTTATACATAGTGATGAGCATTTGAGCTAATTTACAGTTAATAGGTTTTACCTATTTTAGTAGATATTTAGTTGTATTTCCTTTTAATAATGAAGGTAATTTTACAACATCCTTATTATTTAAAAGAATAAATAAATGAATTTGGAATCTCATTGTAACTAAATCATAAGTTTTAAGGATTTATCCTTACAAGGAAATCTTTAATTTTTGTGATTTAATTAGTATAAGAAAATGATTTTTGGTATTGACGGTAAAATTTGTCTTCTGCCTATAAGTGTGGATAGTTTTATTTGTTAATATTTGGAATAACTTGTCTTATAAATAAAGATAAGTAAAGTTTTGCTGTTATGCAACTTTTTCCCACATGAAGGTTAAAATTTACTTGAATTTATAGCATTAAAGTTTTTCTTAGTTTTGCAACTATTATTCCACAATCCTTAGCTGATGGTGTTTATTTGATTCCAGTGCTTGATGGCACTAATTATTCTGACTGAAAAGATTCGGTTCATTTTACCTTGGGGTATATGGATCTTGACTATGCACTCCATGTGGAGCAACCACCTGTTGTTAAGGATACGGATGCACTGGAAGTCATCGAAAATCGTCAATGGTGGGAGCGATCTAATGTCCTAAGTTTAATGCTCATAAAGTCTTGTATGAGTAAGAGCATTAGAGGTTTTATTGGTGATAGCACTACAATTAAGGAATTAATGTAGGCAATTGAGGAACAGTTTATTCGCTCTAACGAGGCTTTAGCTAGCAATCTTATTAGGAAATTCACTACTAAAGCCTTTGATAGTTCTAAATGTATGCGTACATACATTACAGAAATGATAGACATTGTTTCTCAACTTAGAGTCTTAAAGATAGAGATATCTAAGCCATTATTGATCCATTTCATCCTTAACTCACTGCCATCTGCGTATGGGCCTTTCAAGATTTCTTCTAACACATATAAGGAAAACTGGCCAGTTACGGATCTTCTGACCATGTGTGTGCAAGAAAAGGAAATGATGAAGCATGATCGACCCGAAAGTGTAAATATGATCATGAATGATAAAGTAAGATCGAGAAAGGCCAAGGTGGACCTCAAAAGAAAAGAAAGCATAATGTGCCATTAAAATCCAATGGATTTAATGGCAAAAAGGTGACCTGCTTCTTTTGCAAGAAAGAAAGCCATGTAAAGAAGAGCTACATCAAGTATAAGTTGTGGCTTGAAAAGAAATGTAGCTCTATCTCTCTTGTGTTATGAATCTTTTTTCATTGATGATTCTAAAAATTCATGATGGATTGATTCCGGTTCCTTAATTCATATTGTGAATGCATTGTAGGTTTTTCTCACCAGAAGGAAATCAACAACAAGTGAACTTTGGGTTTTCACCAGAAATAAAGGGCGTTCACAAATTGTTGTAGTTAGAGTTTTTAGAGTGATTCTCAAATTGGGATATATTTTGGACTTAAATAATGCATTTTATATTCTAGAATTTAGGAGAAATTTCATTTCTTTTTCCATATTTATTATCAAAGGTTATAGTTTCATTTTTTAAAATACTATGACTGTTTTTAAGAATTATTATAGGTTATAGTGTCCTACAAGATCTCGATTTTACTGACTTCAAAAATTGTGTGGGCTGCATAAAGGGCAATTAGACCAACAATAATTATAAAGGTTCAAAAAGGAGTTCAAGTGTTCTTGAGATCATACACACAAATATCTATGGACCATTTTCTACCCCTTGCCTGAATGGTCAGAGATATTTTATCTCATTTATTGATGACTACTTTAGGTATATGTATCTCTATATTCTGAATGAGAAAACTCAAGCATTAGATGATAGCCTATAAAGTAGAAGTAGAGAATCAAAGTAAAAAGAAAATCAAGATCGTAACGTCTAACAAAGGAGGGAAATATTATGGTAGGTACATAGAACAGAGGCAAATGAATGATTTTTCTTCAGCAGGAAGGTATTGTTGCACAATATTCAATGCCTGGCACATCACAACAAAATGGTTTTGTAGAAAGAAGGAACCATATGCTAATGGATAAGGTAAGGAGCATGATTAATAAATCTAACATGGAACTTTTATTGTGGAGTGAAGCTCTTAAAATTGTAATGTATATTTTGAATATGGTTTCATCCAAGTCTATCTCTAAGACACCTTTTGAGTTGTGGAAATGATAGAAATCTAGCTTAATTCATATACATATATGGGGTTGTCTTGTTGAAGTAAGGATTTATAATCTTAACATAAAGAAGTTAGACCTAAGGACAACTAGCGGTTTATTTATTGTATCCAAGTAACTCCAAAGGATATAGATTTTATTGTCCCAGTCATAACCCAAGAATTGTTGAACCTAAAAATGCAAGGTTTCTTGAGGATGTTGAACCTAGTGGGAGTGTGAATCCTCAAGAGGCCACTTTTAAGGAAAAGCCTAAACATGCTACTTTACCTTCTTTTGGAGGAAAAATGGTTGTCTTAAGGCAAAATAGATCACAAGATCAAGCGGTGACACCAATTTAAGAACAACATGTCTCCGTAAATAAGGTTCAATCTGAAGTTATTCCTCATTTATAGTCAAGACAATTGAGTCATCTACAAATGACGAAGTAGGCTCTAAGAAGATCCTCAAGAATACATAAGCCTGCTATTCCAAATGATTACATTATATACCTAACTGAGTTTGATTTTGACGTTGGACTTCTAGAAACCCAATTACTTTTTCACAAGCCATGAGTGGAGATAAATCTACGTTTTAGTTGGATGCCATAAGGAATGAGTTAAAATCCATTTATAGGAACCAAGTCTGAGATCTCGTCGAATTACCAGAAGGGGTGGCAACAGTTGGTTGCAAATGAGTTTATAAAACCAAATGAGATTCTTCTGGTAATGTCGAATGATATAAGGTTAGACTTGTCGCTAAACGATTCACTCAGCAGGAAGGTATAGATTATCATGAAACCTTCTTTCCGGTCTCTAAGAAGGATTCATTGAGGATAATCATGGCTTTAGTAACTCATTTTGATTTAAAGTTATATCAAATGGATGTGATAATAGCTTTTCTTAATGGAGATCTTGATGAAGTGGTATACATGAAACAACCTGAGGGTTTCAGTGACAACAGTTAGAAAGTATGCAAGTTGAAGAAGTCTCTTTATGGACTAAAACAGGCTTCCCGTCAATGGTATTTAAAGTTTCACAAGATTGTTATCACATGCAGTTTTATCAAGAATCTTGTTGATCAATGTATATACCTTAAAGTCAGTGAGAGCAAATACATTTTCCTAATCCTATATTTAGACGATATTCTTCTTGCAAGCAGTGAGTTGAGCTTATTACATGAAAGTAAACAATTTCTCCTCCAAAACTTTGAAATGAAGGATATGGGTGAAGCCTCTTATATCGTTGGTATAGAGATTCACAGAGACAGGAAACAAAGAGTGTTAGGACTGTTTCAAAAGACCTAGATTGAATTTTTTTTTATAGAAATTCGGTACGAAAGATTAAAAAGTCTCTGTAGCTTCCATTATCAAAGGTGATAAATTCATAAAGGTCAATCACCTAAAAATGCATTGGAACAAGAGCAGATGAAAAGTGTGTCTTATGCATCTGTAGTGGGTAGCTTGATGTATGCTCAAGTTTGCATCCATCTAGACATGTCTAGCAAATGGATTATTGGGTCGCTATCAAAGTAACCCAAGTCTTCAACATTGGATAGCTAGGAACCAAGGATTGCCTACTAGTCTATAAGCATACATAAAATTTGCAAGTGGTTTGTTATTTAGATTCAAATTTTGCCAGTTGTGTAGAAACTAAAAAGTTTACTTCTGGATATATCTTTCATCTTGCTGAAGGAGCTATGTCTTGGAAGAGTACGAAGCAATCTATAGTTGCTATGTCTACTATGGAGGCAGAATTTATTGAGTGCTATAAAGCAACGACACAAATCACGTGGTTGAAGAATTTTATTTTTTGTCTTAAATTGTCAACTCCATTCAAAGATCAATAAAGATTCTTTGCGATAACACCGCTGCAATGTTCTTCTCAAAGAACTATAAGAGTGAAAGCAGAAGCAAGCATATCGACATAAAGTTTTTAAATGTGAGAGAGCATCAAATATAATATGGTGTATATTGAGCACACCATTACAGATTTGATGTTAGCTAATCCAATGATCAAAAGTTAACTGGTAAAACAGTTTCATGGTCATGTGGATCGTATAGGCCCATCTAAAGTGCAATCTCTTTCATGTTGCAAAATATTCTACAAAAAATAAAGTTGAATTCAGTTTCAATTTTGAGCATAAAGTAACAAATTTGTCATATCCATTTTGTAATTAAATTGGACTCGAATGATTTATTTTAGTTGTTCATAAAGTATTTTAAGGGATATTATGTATTACGACGCATAGAAGCACTACAAAGAGAAATACCGTCATGGTTCGTATATAGGATACCTTGATAGAAATGAGGGCATTATTTTTTGGTCCTTTTAGTTTTACCTATTAAGTAAACCAAGTGGGAGAATGTTAGACTTTTGGTTTCCTTATAAAAACTATTTTTCTTTCCTAAGGTGGTTCACTTCATCTAAAATGATACATTACATCTATCAAGTATAGGTAATTGCCCTTAAATAAATAAAGTGGTTAACCCTTACTATTTTTTTTATAGATGAATTAAGGAGGGTAGCCTAAAGGTTGTAGGAGTAATAAGTAAGGGTCCCTAGTCTTGGTTTTGTTTTCTGTTAGACTCACCCATAAAGTTCTAAGGCTAAAGACTAGAAGTCTCTTTCCTACAAGGAGATGAAGATGATCTCATGTTTTTAGTGAGTAAAGAATAAAGGGGTTGTATTTTTACTCTCTTTTGTAGGCATTTAAGTTCTCAAACTCAAATGGCTAGAAGTAAAAGATGTTATAGATCTCTTTATTCTTTTGAAAGAGTTTTACAAGGAGATGAAGATGATCTCACATTTTATATTGTGAGTGGTCTCCAACCTTCTTACACACTATTTGTAACCATTTTCTTATTTTCCATGAGAAACTTGTGTAAACTCAGAGTTGCTCAACTTTGAAGCCTTGCGGGCATCTCATCACCATGTTGTTCAAATTGAATCAGGCACCTATGCCATGTTTTCCAACAAACAGGGCAAATCCTTTCCTCATCAAAAGAACTCGTCATGAGTTTCCAACTAAAAGTTCCTTCAGATCTCCAGCCTAAACCTCGTCATCTCAGTTTCCACCCTCAAATTCTCAACAAACATCCACAACCGTTGCCAATTTTAGTGCAAAACTGACCATAAGTCTCTTGATTGTTAACATGGAATGGGTTTTTCAAACTAAGGGCATCAACCACCTTCCCAACTTGTTGTTGTTTGCTCAAACCAATACCACTTGTGTTGAAGAAAATGATCAACCTTGGTATGTAGGCAGCTCTTGACAATGTCACAATCAAATAAACCATCTCAAGGACATGAATGTGCAACTCATGTGGGAAATGGCTCTACTTGTCCCACTGCTAATACAGGTTCTTCTACTTTACTCTATAATGGTTCTTCTTTATACTTAAAACAAGTTGCTCACTGCCCTCGAGCTTTTGCTAACCTTTTATCTATTCAAAATTTTTGTTTTGAGGAAAATTGCATGCCATGTTGTTTTAACTGTTGATTCATTCATTATGTTAGACAACCAAACCATAGCCCTTTTGCGAGGAAGGATTGAAGAAGGCTTTGTTCACTCATCCAACAAAGGACATAGCCAATCCAACTTGTAATTTGAATCCTATGACTCATAAGAAGAACAATAAACCTCTAAATATCTTTACTAATTCGTACTCTCTAGCTAGGCCAAGTTATGCCTAAAATAAAACCCCTTTCAATTGTGACAATTGGCTCCGACCCCATTCAAATTCAAGAAAATTTAAGGTCACATTTGGAATTTGGATTGAACTGAATCAATTCAATTCAGTCTAATTTTAAGTTAAATATAATATCTAAACATGAAAGTTATCTTAATTCAAAATCTCTTTACACGTAATACCTACAATATTGTTTAACTTCTTATAAATATTCTAATTTTTTTAACATCTAAATACATATAAACTCATTTTAAATAAATCTCATAAAATTTATTTTATTATTTTAACTCAATATTTCTTATTAAAAAATTAATTCATCTTTAACTCAATTAAATGTTCAAACAGGATTGTAAGAAGATTGGCCGAGAAAAAGGACTTTCGAAGAAGGTCCCATTGCAGGAGACTTTCAACTGTGAGAATCATCAACTCTTTTGAGCACCCACTTAACATTGTCCACGTCAAATTGTACGATGCATTATTTGGAGAGTTGCTTTGAAGAGACGAGGGTGGATACTGGGGGGTCCAGCTGGACCTAATCCGAATAACTATAGTTGGTTTTTTCAATTTCGGTGATGGCTTTGTGCATGAACTTCTATGTATGTAGACAGTAGCTTTATAGACGAGAAACATGCTGCCACGCGTAGCCTAGTTTGTCCCCTTATCTCTGTGTTGCTACATTTTCCAAAATGCTTAGCTAGGTACAGCATCCCAAAACGACATGCGTCGACTCTAGGGGCACGTTTCATCTGATCTGATTTTATATTATTTTAAATTTTTAAAAAGTTTTTATATAAAATATAATAAATAATTTAATTTACCAAATTTTAATTTAATCTTTTTAAATTTTAAAATAATAATAATATTAAAAAATAATATTTTATTTAACTTTTATTTTTTATTTAAAATCATCTTATGTTACCTATGAATCCAAACCCCAACTCTAAATTCCACTCAGCCATATGACCTACGGGCTTCCAACTTATACCCTTTTCTCTCCCAGAGGCTAGAGCAGGTGGGATGGATTTTCAGCATTAACATTGGTTTAGGTAAAATTTTAATTAAAATTTGGTTTATTCCACTTGTTTCAAACCCTACTTTGGATTAGTTATCTTAATTTTTTTAATAATAAAATATTATTTATTTATTTAATTTTTATATACTTTGTAATGCATATTTTTGGTGAAGTATATATGCTTGGTTTCCAACTTTCTTAAAAAAGCAGTCATTAGAATGATAGCTGATTTTTCAAACGAAAATTTTGAATTCAAAATCCCACTCCTTGGTATAAAAAAAATATAGTTGTAAATATAATTGTACACTAATCTAATGTGATTATTTAAAAAGTAAATTTTATTGAAAAAAATATTAATTTAAAATTTGAATATGAAAAAATCAATATTAGTACGCAGATTAGTACGCGATTTTGTTTGTACGTAACAAAACTAAAAAAAAATATAACGGATTTGCATGATTTAAAGAAATAATATATTTAATTACAAATTAATCTATTTAACGACACCCAATAATATTATCATTAAAGAAGTATATAATGATATGAATAAAGATGCGGTGACAACCTTAATTCTGGTCATGTTTTAGTTTTCAAATTAACGTGATCATGTGGAAGTGGAAGTGGTAGCTTAATTATTTGCTAGTCTTGATGTCTACAACCGGTGCATATCTACTATACATGATTGCAGACACGAAGAAGTTGCACATTGTTTGTATGGGAAAACACATGAAATTGAGGTTCCTTGTACTACTGATCTTATTTCAATGAACAAAATGACAACAACGCTGCTTTTAATGATTTTCTCAAATTAATTAGAGCATGGGAACACGTACTTCACATTCTCTGACCTTTGAGTCCCTGAATTCGTCGTGACTCATCATTTTCAATCGAATCACCTTCGAAGCACGTACGAAATAATGCGATGAATGTTGAAAAGGTGACAGCTAGTGATATGGTCAAGATGGCGTGCTTTCTCCGCGTAATACGCTTTAATACAATTAGCGTGTATGCATGCATCTAACACTCGTTAGACTATATATATATATATATATAAAAGAAAAAGTTTTAAATTCATGCATATTACACGATCAGTACAGGTAGCCATTAAACTTTTAATAAGAAAAGGGATTAATGCTTTTGTACTTTTATGTTTGCGTGATGATAGATTCAAAAAAATTATTGAACAAAATAATTTTGTTAATCAGTCTCTCTATACAATAGGTCAACAACTGGACCGTATAGAGAACATGGTTGAAATACCTATTTTTCAAAAACATGCTCTTATCTCTTATTTCACAAATAGAAAACCCTAAGTTGAAAGAGAAATATCTTAAGCAGCTTAAGAAGAATATGACTCGCAAGGAGTTTAAATCTTTAGGGCAAATTTCTTTTCAAGAAACTTTGGAACGTTTTCAAAAACAAAAAACCAAAGAAATTTCTATAAAAGATCTACAAAATGAAGTTTCTCTAATTAAAAAAGAGATTTCTGAACTTAAAGAAGAAGTTAAAACTCTCAAAACTGAAAATACTTCTTTTCGTCAAGATTTGCTTGCTTTAAAGATTCAAAACGAATTAGATCAAAATCCTTCTGGAGATGAAACAAATGATTCAGACCATGTTGAACCATCTGATCCTAATAAGGATATTTGTTTGATTCACCGTTCTACTCCACAGAAATGGTTTTGTTTGGTAGATGTAACATCCCGCTAGAAATTCAATGGTGGAATTTCTATAGACATTAGAAATCTCGTGAAAACCCCATAAATTTTTACGAATCAGCTAATCGCATAAGTTTTAGTCTGTCAACATAGTTAGTATTATCACTCATTATGGTGCCAGAAATGCGATTTTATTTGTTTGAGATAGTTAGAAGTGTCAGATTACATTATAGTTTACGCCACTAGACTCAGTTGAATATTTAGGATTTTTCAGTACTAAGTTTATTATGCACCTTTTTGGAGTGAATAGTAACCTCGATAAGCATACTAAGTGCAGTGGTTTCAAAATCACAGTGTGAAATGTCCAAATTAGGTTAGAGAAGTTTTATTTGGACACTTGGCAAGATCTTAACCACACATAATGAATAGTATTAGATACTTGGCACAAAGAGAAACCATTAGATGGATTTGTGAAGGAAATCAATGTGTGAGATCATGCCACCTAAGCAAAACAGTTTTTTTTCATCTGATCAACCAAATTGAGTTAGATGAAGAGGGTTTCAACCCTAGTAAAACCCTAAATGGTTGGAATCCTTTTGAAACCCCAAAAACTTGGTTGAAACCGAAACCCTAAACGGTTTCCCCAAACCCTAAAGTTGGCATTCAAACCCTTTTTGATCCAATTTCTAGTATTGTGTTTAATCACTTGATTAAATCACTTTCACATGCTATTAATTTCTCAAATTCCTATTATGACATCTTTATCCAACATTTTAAACCTTAGAAATTTGATTGGGCCAAGAAAAATTGGATTTGGGCTTGATAGCATCTCAAACCCTAACCAAACCCCCTTTAAACCCCAAATTGAAGCCCACTTGGTTGAGGCCCACTAAGGCCCACTAAAGCCCACGAATTTTGGCCACCTTGGCATAGCTTCTTGGAGAAATTTCCTCCCCCACTTGGCAGACCATTCATTGCATCAAGTTGCACTCATTAATATGGAGGAACCCACCCCATCAAGTCCCATGTCTCATAGCCTTTGTAAGTTGTCTTTTGCCCCCCACTATCCTCTACATTATGTCACATGTCTACACCTCCACTCAATGATCATTAAGGTCCAAATATTCTCCCTACAGAAGTCTTGAGTCGTGCAAGACACACTTACTTCACTTTAATCATTTCTTCACCCCGTTCTTAGAGAGAAACCCAAAAGAGCTCTCTCGGGCAGATTTCTGGGTCTTTTTGCGTGGAGTTTTTCGACCCTTTGTAAGTATTTTCACACGATGACTCCTTCATAAAAGTTGTTCCTCTTTGAGTCTAGTTTCCGTAGATGTATTTTTCGTATCATTCCATGGTCATTTGGTCGGTCAAAAGTATTTTTAACCATGGAAAGGTCATTCTGGGCGTGAATCTGGAGAGTGTGTTATGTTTTGGAGTTTTTGACCAAGCTAATGGATATATCTTGGTCCGAAAATTTTATGGAGTGTTCTTAGAATGTGTTTAAGAGTTTTCATTGAGGTTTTGTTGCATGAATAAAGATTTTGATGATAGATTTTATTAGATCTAGAAACATGAAAACTGGAAGTGACAAAACAGTTTTTATTTGGATAAAGTTTGAATATTTTGAGGTTTGATCTTACTCTAAAGGCTTTGATATTTTTATATGATGATCCTAAGTCTCTTATTTTCATGTTAGGATGTTATTTTGGAGATATTTAGTATTAGTTTCAAAGATATGATTTTTCTATGCAAGAGAATTTCGGTTAGGCCTAAGATTTGATGTTTTTAGGTTAGATCCATGTTTTATTGGGTTTTAGCCATGTGATTTTAATTTTGATGGTTGGATATTCTTTAGGACACGTTTTTAAACCATGTGATACTTTATTTCAAAGATCTCACCTTCTTAAGCCATTGATCAAGAGATTTATCAAAGCTAGTTAAGAAAAAGTTTCTGTTTTTGGACTAAGTGTAAAATCAAAAACTCCAAGTGTTATTTTTGTGATTTTGGTGACTTTAGTTTGATGATTTAAAGCATGGTTTATCTGAGGATGATGTTATGAATATGTTAGAAGTAAGATTAGATTTTTTGGAATTCTTGGAGATGTTTTGATTTAAGGACAAAGCTTGTGATTCAAGTGTTTTGATCTTTTTACAAAAAAGTTTGGTGTTGATTATTAGCTTTTTCTAAATGGATGTTTCAAGTATGGTTTTAAACTTAGGATTGGAAGATGTTTGTTGTAAAATTTTGGTTTAAGCATGAGTTTTGAAGTTGGAAGGAATTGTAACAAAAATCAAGAGAAATGGCCTATGGATGTTTCGGCCATAGTGTGTTTTCCATAGTGTTGTTTTGTTTTAAATTTTTTTCTGAGTTGATATTTGAGTTTAGAACAAAATTTACATGAGGAATGTAAATTTTGGAAATTTTTGGAGTTAGGATATGAAATCCTTAAGTTATGGGTAAAATGGTCGTTTTCCCACATGTAGAGGGTAAAATGATAATTTTACTCTAAGATAACTTGTTTCCATGTTTCTAATTGTTAGTAATTAAATTTCTAACTTTTAGAATGACCTTTTACAGTTTCTCGTATATCGCACTTTATTCTCGTAGAACGTGACAATCGAGGTAAGTTAGCCTCTAACTTACTATCAGTTTATTGTGTATGTGTGATGGGTAAGAGAACTACAATTTATGTATGTATGTTATCGTATATGCCATGTCATGCTATGTCATTACATGTTTATCTGCTACGTATGATTTAATCTCTCATGAATAATTATCTGTTACATAATCTTTTCTATCATACAATGATGTATGTTATAAGTATGCCATGTTAAGTATGCCATGAAATGTTATGATTAAATCATATTGTGTCATTTACAAGTATACGCCATGTTAGAAAAGTATATGATATTAATTAATATCTCATGCATTAAGAAAGATAAGACATGTTATGTTACGTATAATACGTGGGGCCACAACAACTGTGGAGTACGTATTATATTTTATGTTACGTGAATACGTGGGGCCACAACAACTGTGGAGTACGTATTATATTTAATGTTACGTATATACGTGGGGCCACAACAACTGTGGAGTACGTATTATATTTTTATGTTACGTGTATACGTGGGGCCACAACAACTGTGGAGTACGTATTATTTTTTATGTTACGTGTATACGTGGGGCCACAACAACTGTGGAGTACGTATTATATTTTATGTTACGTGTATACGTGGGGCCACAACAACTGTGGAGTACGTATTATATTTTATGTTACGTGTATACGTGGGGCCACAACAACTGTGGAGTACGTATTATATTTTATGTTACGTGTATACGTGGGGCCACAACAACTGTGGAGTACGTATTATATTTTATGTTACGTGTATACGTGGGGCCACAACAACTGTGGAGTACGTATTATATTTTATGTTACGTGTATACGTGGGGCCACAACAACTGTGGAGTACGTATTATATTTTATGTTACGTGTATACGTGGGGCCACAACAACTGTGGAGTACGTATTATATTTTATGTTACGTGTATACATGGGGCCACAACAACTGTGGAGCATGAAGTATGGGGCCACAACAACTGTGGAGCATACACTACGTGAGACACAGCAATTGTGACACGTAGAATACGTGGGGCCACAACAACTGTGGAGTACGTATTAAGTCAAGTTTCAGATCAAGTGCATGATAAGTCAAGTTTCAGATCAAGTTCATGTTTTGTTATGTACACGTACATGTTATGTTCATGATCAAGTTATGTTCCAAGTTCATGTTCACATCATGTTAAGTTCACGTTTACAGTATGTCTCAAGTTCACGTTTATGTCATGATATGTTCAAGTTTATGTTATTTTCAAGTTCATATTTATGTTATGCATGTTTACGTTCATGCTACATTTCAAGTCCATGTTATGTTTTAAACTCAAGTTCATGTCATGTTAAGTCAAGTTCAGTTCACGTTTAAGTTCTGGTTATGTCATGTTATATGTCAAGTTATGCTATGCTTATGTACGACTTTACTTATGCATTTATGCTTTTACTGCCATGCATGCATCTTTAACCTGTGTGTGAGTTTTATGTTAACTTACTGAGATTTGTAATCAAATCTCACTGTGGTAGTCCCAACTACCATTCCCCCCGAATGGTAGATCTTGTTACAGGACCCGAAGAAGAATTGAAATCTGACCAATTGAACACGGTCGACTAGGCCACGGTGCGATGTTGATGATGGCATAGTATTTAACTTAGGTTACTGCTTGTACTTTTGGAGTTGTATCTCAAGTATTCTTTTGATCACAACCATTTTGGACTAGTGTAGTGATCACGGCTTTTTAGTATGTTTTTATGTATGAAATATGTTTCAAGTATTTGGGATATTTTAGTTTGGTGCATAGTATTGCTAAAGAAAAAAATTATCCGCTGCGAATATTGCATAATGCTAGATGCATGTTAGGAACATTGCATCTTATATGTCATGAACGGGGGCAGGTAACCTTGTGTTGCATGTCCCGATGCTTCAAATGTCCGTTCAATCCCAAGCGGAATTTGGGGGCGTCACAGTAGAGATAATTGTTGCTCATGAATACAAATTCTCTGCTATTGCTTTGATTGATTTAGGTGCTAATTCAAACTGCATCCGTGAAGGATTAGTTCCTACTCAGTACTTTGAAAAGTCCAAAGAGAATTTATTCTCGACAAACGGATCTAAGATGAAGATTCGTTATGAGCTAAATACCGCCCATGTCTGCCCGGACAATGTTTGTTTTAAAATTCCATCTGTTTTGGTTAAAGACATTTCCCATGATGTAATTTTGGAGATGTCATTCCTTAACATGATTTACCCTTTTCTTTTTGAACATGATGGGATCACCACTGATCCCTTTGGACAGAAAGTTAAATTTAGATTTGCTTCTAAATATGAACGTGATTGTGTTAGAAAATCGTTGTCTTTGTTTCTGCTAAAAGAAAACATCTTGATTTTCTAAAATAAGAAATTAAGTTCAAGCGTGTTTCAGAAAATTTGAATGATCCTTTAATTCAGGCAAAGATCGCAGATTTTCAAAAGGTTTTGATTTCTAATATTTGCTCAAACCTTCCCAATGCTTTCTGGCATAGGAAGAAATATGAAATTTCATTACCTTATATTTTTGGTTTTAATGAATAAAAAATTCCAACCAAAGCAAGACCTATTCAAATGAATAGAGAAACTTTGGAATTTTGCAAAAATGAGATCAAGGACATTCTTGCTAAAAATATCATTAGGCATAGCAAGTCACCCTGGTCGTGTGCTGCATTTTATGTGCAGAAAAATGCTGAGATTGAGCGAGGGACACCCCCTTTAGTCATTAACTACAAACCTTTGAATGATGTCTTAGAATGGATTAGATATCCTATTCCTAACAAACAAGACTTGATACAAAGGTTAGAAGGTACAATTGTGTATTCTAAGTTTGACCTTAAGTCTAGATTTTGGCAGATCCAAATTAGAGAGTCAGACCATTACAAGACTGGATTCACCACCCCTCTGGACACTATGAGTGGAATGTGATGCCATTTGGGCTCAAGAACGCTCCTAGTGAATTCCAAAATATCATGAATGACATTTTTTTGTTATTTACTTTATTCACCATCGTCTACATAGATGATGTTCTTGTATTCTCCAAATCTATTGATGAACACTGGAAATATCTTGAAATGTTTCTTGCAGTCATCAAAAGAAATGGAGTTGTTTTATCTGCTTCAAAAATAAAATTATTCCAAACCAAGATCAGATTCCTTGGTTATGATATTTTTGAAGGAAAAATCAAACCTATCCAGCGGGCTATTGAGTTTGCTGACAAATTTCCAGATGTTATTATTGACAAGAACCAGCTTCAAAGATTCCTTGGTTATCTGAATTACATCTCTGACTTCTATCAGGATATAAGAAAATAGTGTCGCCCTCTATTCGCGAGACTGAAATCTAATCCTGCTCCGTGGACTAATGTTCACACTAAACTTGTCCAGAAAATCAAGACACATGTCAAAACTCTTCCGTGTCTTGGTATACCTGTCTTAAAAAGTTTCAAAATTGTCCAAACTGACGCCAGTGACATAGGCTATGGCGGCATCCTGAAACAAATTGTTTTACTAGGTTCTCCTGAACAAATTGTTCGTTTCCATTTTGGAACCTGGAATCATGCACATCATAATTATAGTACTATTAAAAAAGAAATACTATTTGTTGTTTTGTGCATATCAAAATTTCAATCAGATTTACTCAATCAAAAATTTCTTTTAAGGATTAATTGTAAATCTGCAAAAGAGATTTTAGAAAAAGATGTTAAAAACATTGCATCAAAACAGATTTTTGCACGATGGCAAGCTGTTTTAAGTATTTTTGATTTTGACATTGATTTTATTAGAGAATCGGATAACTCTATGCCTGATTTCCTTACCCGTGAATTTCTTGTAGAAAACCATGAGTAAGAAGAAAAAACCCGGTAGACTCCCTAGTTCCTCATCTGCATCCAAGTTGCTAGTGCCTCCTGCTCCAGCAACTATTTCTACCACGGCTTCCTCCCCACTGGAGATAGCCAACAGATTTACCAGTCTAGGACAAGTTCCCAGATTGGTCACTCCATCATCTTTTGCTTCAACCTTAGTCACACCCTGTGACCCTTTTGCTAATCTATTAGCAGTAACAGGACCCCGGTCGGCGAGCAAATTTATCAGTGCCAACAAGGCACCTTATATCAAAAAATTGTGGTTTGAAAACATGTTTTACATTGAGAAATCAATTAAAACAGATCCTCATCAGATTGTAATAGACTACTTTACTCGAGATTTTCATTGGATCCTTGACAATCCAACCAAAGATCTCAAATTTTATCTTGGAATACTGGTGAAAACCAATTCCGTTGTCATAAAACCGATTTTTGATAAATTTGACAAATCAAAAATCATTTTCCATAACTGTCAGATTTCTACAGTTTTGATGGAAGAAGAATGGGCGACCCACCCTTCTACTCCCAAAACTCTTGTCCAAGAAACAGGTATTGTCTATAATTATTATGATTATATTCAAGCCTGGTTTAAATTTCCTCTTTATCAAACCCTAGACTTTTTGCACTCTTGGTTCTTTGCTTTCAACCGAAAGTGCAAATATAATTTTCCTTTGTGGTTTCAGAAATGGTGGGGTTATTTCGGCCCTATCATTGAAATATTTCCTGATGATTTTCAGAAGGTCATCAAATATTTTGTCATATCCAATAAGGTAAAAGGGCGAGATGCCAAACTCCCCTCCTTTATTTACTTTTGTGCCAAACACAAAACCCCCTGGATTTGTAGATAGCAATATGAAAAGAACAATGATTTATTGGTTCGCCAATATTTCATTAAATGGTGGGACAAATTCGCCTATATAGACGATACTGTCTCCAAAGTATCCTCAAATTTTCCACTTGCAATGCCAAATTTGAAAAACAAGGAGGAATTCCCTTCTCCTTCTCCTATCCAAGCCACAGTACCCTATCCAACTCTTACAGGTGGCGAACAGGCTTTAGAATTACAGAGTTCTTCATCCAAGCAGAAGAAAACATCTTCAGCAAAGAAGAAGAGTTCTAAATCAACAGATTCAGCATCTTCGAAAGGCAAGTCACCCATAGACCAACTTTCGAACACAAATTTACTTCAACTGTTAAAATCCAAGCTTGAAAAAGACAATGACAGAGAAGATTCAGCTGCGAAAGGATCAGAAGTTTCATCAGACTCAGATCCCTACAGCAATATCTTCGGCCATGACTCAGAAGACTATCCCGCTCACTTGGGAGATAATTGAGTAATGACCGACCTACCCAACATTGAAGAGACTCCTCACAAAGACTCCAGTGCCAATGACTCAGCATTGAAGAGACTCCTCACAAAGACTCCAATGCTCATGACTCAGCGTTGAAGAGACTCCTCACAGGGAATCCAGCACATTAACCAGCTATCATTCTAACAGCTTCTACTTATAGGGGCGGAAAGGTGATGGATAATTTGTCTCTATTTCACTTTCAGCACATTGAAGACAGAAATCTTTCTGTGCAGAAAGAATATATCACTTTCAGCGAAAAAAGACAAAACTACTTTCGACGATTGATTCCTGCATAGCTGAATAGTAACAAAAAGTCACTATTCACTATTCACTTTTTGATTTACTTTCTCGTGATTTACGGGATTGTTTTAACATTTACATGAGTTTCCTTACTCTATAAAAGGACTCCTCATTTCATTTGAAGGGCAGAACTTTCTTACCGAAGAACCATAAACCTTCAGCAAGAACTGCTTCCAATATCCCTATCCACTTACAACCTTGTTTTCTTTTTGAATTCTTAAGCTTGTAAGTTTTGTTTATCTGTAACTATTTGACGCTTACTTTCGATTAATATATTTGAAAGTTTTGCTTCAATACTCTGATTTTGCATTAAATGCATTGGTAGGTTGAGCCTCCACATATTTTTTTCATGTTTATCTTTTGTCTTCAATTTCCTAATCTTCACTTGATTCCGCCGTTTAATGGTATCAAAGCCATCTTCGGTTCTGGATATTAATTGCTGATTCTTTATCTTCATATCCTGCTTTTCTTAATCATATTTGGAGACACTCTGTCTCTCCTTTTCTAAGTTTTCTAGGTTAATGTGCTGGTGTCTTAGTTCGCGTCCACCACTGTAGTCGAATACACCATTCAGAAGGGCTCCTAGATTCTCCTAGATTGCCGTTTAAAGTCGAAGGACAGGCGTCGTGGGCATGTGTGGGATGTGGAGTAAGGTTGTTTTGGTATTGTGGCCCTCCGGTATGTGTGAGTATTGCTGCTAAGGGTAGCATAAAGACCTAGGTCTAGGAAGGACCTTGAGTTTTGCTTCAGTTGTGACCAAGATGAACAAGATGTTTAGATCTAGTGCATCAGTTAGTTCCAGGTCGGCTTTGCCTCCTGATATAATTAACGAAGAAGATTGTGAGAACTCATAAATTGAGATCGATGATATTGATCAATGGCATTTGCCAAAAATTAAAATTGATTCACTATATCATCGATCTTGGTTTAATTTTAAATCAAAAAGTATGTCCCAGGTGAAAACCGTGGAGCAAACTTTTCCTATTTCAAATACACATGAACAATGTGTATTATTTCAAAAACCTGCCAAGATGATTGAAAAACCTTTGGTTAACTTACCTGAGAGAAGACCAAAAATTGCTTTTAACCTGGTCGATAGTACTCTCGATAAGGTTAATCGAATGCTTGTTAAAATTAAGCAAGAAGAACCCTCTGTCAGTGTCTTAGACAAAGACAGCAGAAGGGTTAATTTTGATGATTCATTTTCTGTGAAAACTATGGATGATGATGGCTTGTCTGATGATACTTTGTCTGATAAATCCTTAGTACAGAAAATAGATTTAATCCAAAGTGGTTTTCAGGATCTTTCCTTAGAAAGACCAGAACTTGCCAGAATTTATTCGAAAGGACCTACTCCTATTGGTCTTACGAAAAAATGGTATTCAAAACCAACACCACCTGATTTGCAGTTTGAGGATAGAGGTTTCCAATCTCAATTCTCTGTATCTGCTGGCCAAATGTATGAATGGAATATTGATGGATTATCCAAACAGGAAATCCTCAATACTATCCAACGTATGTCTATGGTTGCTAATGCTTATATCAACAACAATCTTAGCCAAGCTGAGATCGTTGATATCCTAACTAATGGATTTTCAGGCATGCTTTGTATTTGGTGGGATAAACATCTCACTGACACAGCTAGAGGTCAAATAAATTCTGCAGTCAAAAAGACTGAAGAAGGTTTACCTGTGTTTAACGAAGATAGAGGACAAGGAGAGTCCGATGCTGTTAACACCCTGATCTTTACCCTTATTAAACACTTTGTTGGAACACCTTCCAACATAACCAACCGTATCTCTGATTATTTAAACAATCTGAGATGCAATAAGATGTCTTATTACCGTTGGTATAAAGATGTCTTTATGTCCAGAGTTATACTTCGGGATGACTCTAATATGCCTTATTGGAAAGAGAAATTCATCGATGGATTGCCTCGTTTGTTTGCCATTAAGGTTAAGGATTCACTTACTGATACTTCGGGTTTACTGAATTATAATGATTTTACTTATGGTGACATCATAAGTACAATTCAGAAACTTGGTATTAGTATGTGCAATAATCAACGTATGCTTGCCCAACAGATGAATGATAGAAAGAAAGCCAAATATGAAATGAGAAATTTTTGCGAACAATTTGGCCTTCCTCCTATTGCTCCATCTAGGCAGCATAAGAAAAGTTTAAAAAGATTTTTGTCTTCAATGTGCTGAAAGTGAAATAGAGACAAATTATCCATCACCTTTCCACCCCTAAAAGTAGAAGCTGTCAAGATGATAGCTAGTTAATGCGCTGGATTCCCTGTGATAAGTCTCTTCAATGCTGAGCACTGGAGTCTCTGTGAGGAGTCTCTTCAACGCTGAGTCATTGGCACTGGAGTCTCTGTGAGGAGTCTCTTCAATGGTGGGTAGATCTTCTATTGATTCGGACCAAGATCTAAGAGATTCAAATCTCAAAAGATATTGGAAGGAACAAGAAAATCCTTCTCGTCCGATCCTCATCAGGGAGCTTCAACCAAATGCTACTCCTACTCCCTCAGTTCTGGATCTGAAGGATCTGAAGTTGAAAGGAATTTCAACTGAGTCCTAGGTTACATCTGCCTGCTATACAGCCAGAGATAAATCCATAAAGGAAGAAGTACAGAAAGATGATAATGATTCATTATCTCCTACAACTTCTGATATGGTTGCTTCCGTCCACAGCCAACTAATGGTATTGGATAGAGTATCTGATGATATCCTTGATTTTGATTCTATTGACATGGCTTCTTTGCTTGCTCAGTTTAAATCTGCTAAAAACCATGATAAGAGAAGATCTTATTATGAGATTTACTCACTTCTTGAGAAACAGAAGATTCAAAGAAAATGGAAAGAAAAGATGGTTGCCATTAATAAGCACATCTTATTCTTCGATTTTCTTGAGAATCACTATGCTTCAAAGAAGGATGATTCAAAGAAAGTTTTAAATGTTTTAAAAACAAATTTTATTAAGGAAGAAGGCAGGACTGTTATTAAAACCAGCCACCCTCCTTTAGAAACTATCCTTGTTTCCCATCAGGGAAGCGAAGTAAAAGCTTCCCCTTTTAAGATTTTGAAACCAGGACAAAAAGTTTTGCTCGAAACCAAAAAAATTATTGAACAAAATAATTTTGTCAATCAGTCTCTCGATACAATAGGTCAACAACTGGACCGTATAGAGAACATGGTTTAAACACCTATTTTTCAAAAACCTGCCAAGATGATTGAAAAACCTTTGGTTATCTTACTTGAGAGAAGACCAAAAATTGCTTTTAACCTGGTCGATAGTTGTGACGCCCCCAAATCCTCACGTACGGACACAGGGAAATTGAGACGTCCGAATGGTGACAACACGGGTCACAACCCTATCGACGTGTGCCAAGTGTGTGCAAGCGACACATGTGCACGAAGGAATACGCAACGGATAGCAAAGACATAAAACTAAGTACCAGAATTTTTTTTTTAAATAAAATACAAAGCGGTTCAAAGATACATAATAAAATAATACAAATACAAATATTGTTTCAAAGCCAAAACCAAATCATAAACTTCAACTCAGAACTCCGGCGGAGCCGCATCCTCAGGCTCAGCCTCCTCCTCCTCCTCGAACTCTGCATCAAAATCTACGGTACCAAAAATAGTGCCGAAGGTAAGTAAAATCCAAACACCACTTGATAAAAACATATTAAACTCAAACAATATGCATGAATAAATGACAATGCACAAGACTCATAAACCATATTTTTCCACGCACGCCAAAAAAACCCATTTGGCCCAAAAACATATCCTTTAAACAAAAACTCGCCATTATCCTCGATAACGGTCTAAAACATGTCGTTAAAAACCAAGCCTCGCCATTATCCCAGATAATGGCCCAAACCACCATTTTCCCAGAAAATGGATCACAAGTCCTCAACACATCCTCGCCATTTTCCCAGAAAATGGCCCGTATCCGAAAACCATAAAAACCAATCCGATTATGCATGCACCATGATCTCCCCTAGGGATCATCCACACACTCTGGCTCTGTGCCACACCGCAGGTAACGACTACGCATATGACACCTACACGAGTGATGCCCAGACTCGCGCCCAGCGCGTACCTGGCCAGGCCATCCTCAAGTCCCCGCCACTCTAGGAACCACAGAGTCGACACGACAGCGTTACCGTATCGTGCGATCCGGTCGTCGCCCAGCGACAACCCAGGGGATGTCACTCAGTATTATCCACTCCCGAGTGACCAGAGGAGCTCCACCGAGATAATAACTCATCCCGGCTTGGGCTCGTGATACGCACACTCCCAAAAATCCATTTACGCCAATAAAACAGGATTTTCTCAATTAAAATAAAATACACGTGCATGCAATCTGAAAGCAGTCTTAGGGATATCTCTATCTCTTATTCGCAACTGATAATATCCAACAAGCAACTCCGTCCTCCATCCATCCGACCCCCGAACTCCTCGGACTCAGTCCGGAATCAGCAAACCAACCAAATAAATTATTGCAAGAGTAAAATATATTTAAATCTAAAAGTAGAGCTTGGAAAATACTTACAGCGCTATATAGGATTTTTAGAAGGTTCGGCGCGGAGCGAACGGCGTCGCGAAAGCAACGTAACAGTGCAAATGCACTGTTCCCGTGGGTCGCAAAATACCCACTTTTGACTGGGGACAAACCAAGACACCAAATTGATAGGGGATGGTCTAGGGGTGTTTATGAAGCTAGTGGAAGTGAGTTTTGGCCGTGGGTGGCGGCGAAAACGCCGGTGGAAGCGAAAACAGGGCCGATCGGAGTTGAGCTCGTGGGAGCCGCTCCGGCGACCGTTTGAGGCCGGGGATGGGTGGGTTAGGACGGCAAGGGGCCGGTGATGAAGTGGTGAAGATGTGGTGGCCGGAGGTGGAGCGACGGCGGCGGATCGGGGCAAAGACCGTGCGGCTTGAGAAGCTTTTTCCGGCCAAACGGCCGGCCGGTTGGGGCTGGGAACGGAAGGGGTGACTCACCGGAGGGAGGGGAAAGTTTTGGTGGGGGTGGTGTCGGCCACGGTGGCCGGACGGCGGCGGGCTGGGGGCAGAGCTCGATCGGCGACGGGGAGAGGAGAGAGAGAGAGAATCGGGCACGGGGGAAGAAAGAAGGAGGAAGAAAAAAGAGAAAAAAAGAAAAAGAAGAAAAGAAAAAGAAGAGAAAAGAAAAGATGATGAAATTTAATGAGGTCCAGTCCTCACGTCGGAAGTCCAAAGACTGATTCAAAAAAAGAACTTTTAAAGCAATAAAACCCAAGAAAACATTTTAAACACATCACTAAGCTGAAATAAAATAAATAACTAGTAAAAACCAACTATTTAAATTTTTAAGCCAAAAACAAGCCAAAATAAATTAAATCACGATTTAAATTCAACAGCCAATAAAATCCATTTAAAACTCGATAATTTAAAATAAAAGCACTATAAAATATTTTAATTAAATTAAAATATTTCTTCAGTGAAAATACACATAAAAGCGGGTCATCACATCCTCCCCCCCTTAAAACAAATTTCGTCCTCGAAATTTTGCAAGACCAAACACCAACTCGAAACAAGCCATACAATTCCACATGAAACCAACTGCCATAAAAAGAGAAACGTACCGTCATCACTCGAACAAGTAGGGGTACTGCTCCCTCATGTCCACTACTCGCTCCCAAGAGAAATCTTGAGCTAACGGATCTCCCCAGGCCACTTTAACCAAAGGTATCGTCTTGGACCTTAACTGTTGCTCCTTCCAATCTGTGATCTGCGTCGGAACTACCTCATAAGTAAGGTCCGGTTGCAACTGAATATTCTCTGGGTCGACAAAGCGTGGCTCTTGTTGTCCAAAGCTCTTCTTTAAAGACGATACATGGAAGACATTGTGTACATTCCCAAAATATTCTGGCAAGGCAACTCTGTAAGCGACGGACCCTATCTTCTCCAGAATCTGAAAAGGTCCAACATATCTCGGATCCAACTTCCTCTTCTTCCCAAAACGCTTGACTCCTTTCATGGGAGAGACCTTAAGATAAACCCAATCGCCTTGTTCGAAAGACAATTCTCTCCTCCTGGTATCCGCGTAACTCTTTTGACGACTTTGCGCTGCAGTCATGTTATCTCTTATAATCTGAATCTGATTTTGCATTTCCTGTATTATCTCGGGTCCAATTATTTTCTTCTCCCCGACTTCATCCCAACATAAGGGTGATCTACATTTTCTACCATACAGAGCTTCATAGGGAGCCATTTGGATGGATGCATGGAAGCTGTTATTGTAAGCGAACTCTATGAGTGGCACGTGATTCTCCCAACTTCCTTGAAATTCTATTGCACACGCTCGCAACATATCTTCAAGAGTTTGAATCGTGCGCTCTGATTGGCCGTCTGTTTGGGGGTGATAAGCAGTACTGAACTTCAATTTTGTACCCAAAGCCGCCTGCAAACTCTTCCAAAAATGGGAGGTGAACCTTGGATCTCTATCCGACACTATGCTCTTGGGTATCCCATGTAGTCTCACTATTTCCTTTACATACATGCGAGTCAATTTTCCCAGAGAATCCGCATTATTGACCGGTAGGAAATGAGCACACTTAGTCAGTCGATCAACAATCACCCAAACTGAATTCTTTCCACTGGGAGTCCTCGGCAAACCCACTACAAAATCCATAGAGACGTCATCCCATTTCCATTCAGGAATAGGGAGAGGCTGGAGCAAACCTGCTGGTCTTTGATGCTCGGCCTTGACTTGACGGCAAGTGCCACATCTCTCAATATACAAGGCAATATCCCTCTTCATTCCTTCCCACCAATAATTTTTCCTTAAGTCCCGATACATTTTTGTGCTACCTGGGTGAACGGAATAGGGAGCTGCGTGAGCCTCCGCCAAAATTCGCTCCTTAAATTCTGAGTCCTTAGGAATTACTCTACGATCTCGGAACCGAAGAATCCCATCTTTATCCAAACTGTAGTGCAACGGCCCTCTAGATTTTCTGACCCTTTTTCTAATGTCCAACAGCTTCGAATCTTTTCTTTGAAGAGTCTTCAATTCTTCAAAATCAACTACTCGGATATCAAGAATTGAAGATATCACTTCCTCTTGCTGCGAACTTCCAATAAGGAGCCTTCTCATTCCGCAAAGTAAAGAATCCACTCCAGAAGATTCAGCTTCATCCTCAAAATGTGACTTCCGGCTCAAGGCATCTGCAACTACATTTGCTTTCCCTGGATGGTATTTAATCTCGCACTGATAATCACTTATTAGCTCTAACCATCGCCTTTGCCTCATATTGAGATTCTTCTGCGAAAATAAATGCTTCAGACTCTTATGATCGGTGTAGATCTCGCAAACTGCTCCATATAAAAAGTGTCGCCAAATCTTAAGGGCAAACACTATCGCGGCCAACTCTAAATCATGCGTCGGGTAATTCTTCTCGTGGTCTTTCAGTTGACGAGACGCATAAGCCACGACCCGTCCTCCTTGCATGAGAACACACCCCAAACCAAATTGAGATGCATCACTAAAAACTACAAACGGCTCGTGTGGTTCTGGAAGTGCTAGAACTGGCGCAGTAGTCAATCTGTTCTTCAATTCCTGGAAACTCCTCTCGCACTTGTCCGACCAAACAAACTCTGCATTCTTTCTAGTCAAAGCGGTGAGAGGACCGGATAATCTGGAAAATCCTTCCACGAATCTCCTATAGTATCCGGCAAGTCCCAAGAAACTTCGGATCTCGCGCACAGTCGACGGACGCTGCCATGATAAAATAGCCTCCACCTTACTAGGATCAACTGCCACACCGTCCCGGGAAATTACATGTCCGAGAAATCTGACTTCTTCCAGCCAAAATTCACATTTGCTAAGCTTCGCGTACAGCTGGTGCTCTCGTAACTTCCCAAGCACTAAGCGAAGGTGATAAGCATGCTCGTCAATATTCTGGGAATAAACCAAAATATCATCAATAAAGACCACCACAAAGGAATCCAGATAAGGTCGAAAAACTCGGTTCATCAAATCCATGAAAGCTGCAGGAGCGTTAGCCAACCCAAAAGGCATCACTTTGAACTCATAGTGTCCATATCTTGATCTAAAAGCAGTCTTGGGGACATCTCTGTCTCTTATTCGCAGCTGATAATATCCTGATCTCAAGTCAATCTTCGAGAAGATAGCCGCTCCTTGAAGCTGATCAAATAAATCGTCGATTCTTGGGAGAGGGTACTTATTCTTGATGGTCACTTTATTAAGCTCTCGATAATCAATACACATTCTAAGAGTGCCATCTTTCTTTTTAACAAATAAAACTGGTGCACCCCATGGCGAAGTACTTGGCTGGATAAACCCCTTGTCTACCAACTCTTGCAACTGGACTTTCAACTCTTTCAACTCAGCTGGTGCCATACGGTAAGGGGCTTTGTGCACAGGAGCCGCTCCAGGTTCCAAATCAATGGCGAACTCCAACTCACGGACTGGAGGTAACCCCGGCAAATCATCTACAAACACATTGGGAAATTCTTCTACAACTGGAATATCTGCTAAAGACTTTTTCCCAATCGGCGTAGACACCACTTGAACCAAAAAGGCATCCGCTCCACAAGCAATATCTCTCTTCGCTTGAATTGCCGATATAACCATCGGCTTTTCTTTTAGCTTACTCCCCGCAAATTCCAGACAATCACCATCTGGAAGCTAAAAGCTAATTACCCGAATCCTGCAATTTATACTTGCACAATAACGATATAACCAATCCATGCCGAGAATAATATCAAATCCCAACAACTTGAATACAACCAAGTCGGCATCAAGTGTCCTTCCACCAAAATCCAAGGGACAACCCAACGCAACTTTAGAACAACAAATCATTTCACCATTTGGAAGACTCACCACTAAAGATTTTGGTAGGGGTCCCGTAACCAAATTACATATCCGTGCGAATGTAGACGACACAATTGATTGAGATGCACCCGAATCAAACAATGTGCACGCATAAAAATCATACAACCGGACTCTTCCTGAACCAATCACATATACCCATTAAATCCACAAATAAAGAAAAACCAAACCACACCAAATATTAAATCCAGAAATTAATTTAGAATCATACCTGTAATCACTCCAGCATCGTGGGTCACTGGCGCCTCATCATCCACCTCTCCGGGGGTAACAACATATACTCGGGCTTGCGCTACTTGCCTCTGATTAGTTCTTCAACCACGTCGACCTCCACGGCTTCCTTGAACTGTATTAGGACACTCACGGGCAAAGTGCCCCTGCTGGCCACAATTATAGCATCGAGCTCCACCCAAAGTGCACTCACCCACATGGGCTCTATTACACCTTCCGCAAACAGGCATCCGACCTCCTATACGCACTCCTGAGGCAGCTTGTGGTCGAGTTCCAGACCGTTAAACAATTTTCTGAGGCGATCCAGAGCTACTTCTTTCTCCAGTATAACTCCGCCTTTTATGTCCTGGAGGGGAACCCATACTCAAATTATTCTCTCGCTTCACGAGAGTGGCCACATCCACTAAATCCTGAAAAGTGGATATCTGGTGGCCGACTACCATACGGCGTATGTCAGGGCGTAGACCCTCCTGGAAACGCTCAGCTTGCATTTCCTCTGTGGCGATGAGGTGGGGAGCAAATTTTCCAAGTTCTACAAACCTTCGGGCGTACTGTTCTACGGTCATGTTCCTTTGGACCAAGTGTGAGAACTCTCTTGCTTTTTGCCGCCTTACAGAAGCGAGAAAGAAACGATCATTAAATTCTTTCTTAAAGCGCTGCCAGGTCACAGCGGCAAAAGACCCCAATTCTGACTCCAGCATTATTCTTTTGGTATCCCACCAATCAAATGCAGTGCCCTGCAACAGATAGCTGGCGTAGAGTACTTGTTGCGCCTCAGTGCAACCACATACCTCAAAAGTCCTTTCCAAGTCTTTGATCCACTTTCCAGCTTGAAGTGGATTCTCGTCTCCAGTGAAGTGTGGAGTTCTATGCGCCAGAAAGCGCTCATAGGTGCACCCAGCTTGCACCCCTCCACTAGGCCCTCCCGGTAGTAGCCATGGCCCTCCTTGTTGCCAAGGCCCTCCTTGTTGTGGCCAAGGACCTCCTTGCTGTGGCCAAGGACCTCCTGGTTGTGGGCAAGGCCCTCCTTGTTGTGGCCAAGGCCCTCCTTGTTGAGGCCTAAAATTCTGTTGCATAAATTTCGTCATTTTCCGTATAGCTTGGGCAATGGAATCATCTCTCTGTGTATCATCTCGTGGCCCTTGGGTAGATTTCCTTGGTCTCACCATTTTTCCTGCCACCACAACCTTTGACCCCCTTTAAGAAAACAAATAAAACCAACAACATAAAACCAAAACCAAAACCAAGCCACATAACAAGAAACAAAAAGAAACCAGCATGCAATAACATAACTAAATAAATAAACACAAGCAAACTAGCTCAAATAAATTCAAAACAAATAAAACATGTCAAAAAGCAACTTTACTTAAAATAAATTTTAAAACACAACTTTAAAAATATTCTGGTACTACACCTACGGGACATGTGGTTTTACCCAGAGCCGAACCGCTCTGATACCACCTGTGACGCCCCCAAATCCCCATGTACGGATACGGGAAAATTGAGACGTCCGGATGGTGACAACACGGGTCACCACCCTATCGACGTGTGCCAAGTGTGTGCAAGCGACACATGTGCACGAAGGAATATGCAATGGATAGCAAAGACATAAAACTAAGAACCAGAATTTTTTTCTTAAATAAAATACAAAACGGTTCAAAGATACATAATAAAATAATACAAATACAAATATTGTTTCAAAGCCAAAACCAAATCATAAACTTCAACTCAGAACTCCAGCGGAGCCGCATCCTCGGGCTCAGCCTTCTCGGGCTCAGCCTCCTCCTCCTCCTCGAACTCTGTACCAAAATCTACGATACCAAAAATGGTGCCGCAGGTAAGTAAAATCCAAACACCACTAGATAAAAACATATTAAACTCAAACAATATGCATGAATAAATGACAATGCACAAAACTCATAAACCACATTTTTCCACGCACGCCAAAAAACCCATTTGGCCCAAAAACATATCATGTAAACAAAAACTCGCAATTATCCCCGATAACGGTCCAAAACATGTCGTTAAAAATCAAGCCTCGCCATTATCCCAGATAATGGCCCAAACCACCATTTTCCCAGAAAATGGATCACAAGTCCTCAACACATCCTCGTCATTTTCCTAGAAAATGGCCCGTATCCGAAAACCATAAAAACCAATCCGATTATGCATGCACCATGATCTCCCCTAGCGATCATCCGCACACTTTGGCTCTGTCCCACACCGCAGGTAACGACTACGCGTGTGACACCTACACGAGTGATGCCCAGACTCGCGCCCAGCGCGTACCTGGCCAGGACATCCTCTAGTCCCCGCCACTCTAGGAACCACGGAGTAGACACGACAGCGTTACCGTGGGGATGTCACTCAATATTATCCACTCCCGAGTGATCAGAGGAGCTCCACCGAGATAATAACCCATCCCGGCTTGGGCTCGTGATACGCACGCACCCAAAAATCCATTTACGCCAACAAAACAGGATTTCTCACAATTAAAATAAAATGCACATGCTTGTACCGTGTAAACGCAAACTCAATGCACGACACAACCAACCAAGCATAAATCAACCAATCGAGCAACTCCGTCCTCCATCCACCCGACCCCCGAACTCTTCGGACTCAGTTCGGAATCAGTAAACCAACCAGATAAATTATTGAAAGAGAAAAATACATTTAAATCTAAAAGTAGCATTTAGAAAATACTTACAGCGCTATATATGATTTTTAGAAGGTTCGGCACGCGGCAAACGATGAGCGGAAAGCAACGTAACAGTGCAAATGCACTGTAGCCGTGGGTCGCAAAATACCCACTTTTGGACGGGGACAAACCAAGACACCAAATTGATAGGAAATGGTCTAGGGATGTTTATGAAGCTAGTGGAAGTGAGTTTTGGCCGTGGGTGGCGGTGGAAACGGCGGTGGAGGGCAAAAACGGCCAAATCGGAGTTGAGCTCATGGGAGCTGCTCCGGCGACGGATCTAGGCCGGAAATGGGTGGGTTAGGTCGGCAAGAGGTAGGGGAAGAAGTGATGAAAAGATGGTGGCCGGAGGTGTTGCGACAGCGCCGGAAACGGTAAAAAATCGTGCGGCTTAGATACGCTTTCCCGGCCAAACGACGGCACGGTTGGGGGAGATCTTTGGTGGGGTGGTGCGCCGGAGGGAGGGGAAGATTTCTGGGTGGGTGGTGTAGGCCACGCCACCGGCAAGCGGCGGTTCTGGGCGGAGGAAGAAATCGGCAACAGGGGAAAAAACTGGGTTGGTGCCGCGACTTCGAGGGGCTCGTGGCGGCTAACGGTGGCTCCGATGGTCCTGAAAATTGGTGGGGTTGTAGTCTAATGTGAGGGGAAGATAATGGCGGGGGTGGTGTATAACACCTCCACCGGACGGCGGAGATACGGCTGGTCAAAGAGGGGTTGACGGAAAGGAAAAAGAGAGGGGAGAGAGAGAGAGAGAGAATCGGGCGCACGGGAGGAAACCAGGAAAGAAGAAAAAGAAAGAAAAAAAGAAAAGAAGGAAAGAAAAAGGAAGGAAAAAGAAAAAAAGAAAAAAGGGAAAAAGAAAAGAAGGGAAAAAGAAATGAAGTCCAAACTTCACTTCTGGGATCCAGAAACTGATCCGCCGAAAACGATATTAAAAACATAAACGACTAAAATAAATTAAACACTACAACAATTAAATAAATAAGCACCAAGAAAATATTTTAAACACAACGTCAAGCTAAAATAAATTAAACAGCACTTTAAATTCGACAGCCAATAAAATCCAATTAAAATCTGATAATTTAAAATAAAAGCATTATAATATTAATTAAATTAAAACCACTCCTTCAGTGAAAATACACGCAAAACCGGGTCATCCCAATAGTACTCTCGATATGGTTAATCGAATGCTTGCTAAAATTAAGCAAGAAGAACCCTCTGTCAGTGTCTTAGACAAAGACAACAAAAGGGTTAATTTTGATGATTCATTTTCTGTGAAAACTATGGATGATGATGGCTTGTCTGACGATACCTTGTCTGATAAATCCTTAGTACAGAAAATAGATTTAATCCAAAGTGGTTTTCAGGATCTTTCGTTAGAAAGACCAGAACTTGCTAGAATTTATTCGAAAAGACTTACTCCTATTGGTCTTACGAAAAACTGGTATTTAAGACCCACACCACCTGATTTGTAGTTTGAGGAAAGAGGTTTCCAATCTCAATTCTTTGTATCTACTAACCAAATGTACGAATGGAATATTGATGGATTATCAGAACAGGAAATCCTCAATACTATCCAACGTATGTCTATGGTTGCTAATGCTTATATCAACAACAATCTTAGCCAAGCTGAGATCGTTGATTTCCTGACTAATGGATTTTCAGGCATGCTTCGTGCTTGGTGGGATAAACATCTCACTGACACAGCTAGAGGGGAAATACATTCTGCAGTCCAAAAGATTGAAGAAGGTTTACCTGTGTTTAACGAAGATAGAGGACAAGGAGAGTCCGATGCTGTTACCACCCTGATCTTTACCCTTATTAAACACTTTGTTGGAACACCTTCCAACATAACCAACCGTATCTCTGATTATTTAAACAATCTGAGATGCAATAAGATGTCTGATTACCGTTGGTATAAAGACGTCTTTATGTTCAGAGTTATGCTTCGGAATGACTCTAATATGCCTTATTGGAAAGAGAAATTCATCAATGGATTGCCTCGTTTGTTTACCATTAAGGTTAAGGATTCACTTACTGATACTTCGGGTTTACTGAATTATAATGATTTTACTTATGGTGACATCATAAGTACAATTCAGAAACTTGGTATTAGTATGTTTAATGATCAACATATGCTTGCCCAACATATGAATGATAGAAAGAAAGCCAAATATGAAATGGGAAATTTTTGCCAACAATTTGGCCTTCCTCCTATTACTCCATCCAGGCAGCATAAGAAAAGTTTAAAAAGATTTTCTAAACCTCGTGGGTGTCACAGGAGAATACCCCGTGATGAATTTTATCAAAAACCTATTTCAAAACCAGTTTCAGAAAAGAAACCATTCCAGAAAAGGTTTTCAAAACATCATGATAAAGGAACATGTTTTACTTGTGGCAAGAAAGGACACTTTGCGAATAAGTGCCCCAAGAAGCCCAATATCAAAAAGAAACTTAATGAGTTGCATATTAATGCCGCTGATCAAGAAGATTTGTTTCAACTCCTCGAAAATGGATCTCCTACATCTTCGGATATGGATGATTTAGACTCTAATGATACAAGTTATCATTCAGATTCTGATTATTCCAACTCACCAAATATTAAGTTCGGTTGTAACAATTTCTGTTGTAAACCTGAAAAGAAAATAGTCAATGTTTTAGATCAGGAAACCAACAAGGAACGTGTTTTAACTAAAGAGGAAGAACATGAAAACATGCTCTTATATCTTATTTCACAAATAGAAAACCCTGAGTTGAAAGAGAAATATCTCAAGCAGCTTAAGAAGAATATGACTCGCAAGGAGTCTAAATCTTCAGGGCAAATATATATATTTATATATATATATATAATGAAGTTATTATTTTTTTTACAATAATATTAAAATATGAAATATTAAATCTATTTTACAATAAAAAGAATTTTACAATTTAAAATGTCATATCAAATTATATATATCTGTTTATAAATTTACTATTGTAGAATTTGTTTATAGACTAAGCATCTCTTGAATCTTAATATGAGACATGCATGCATCTTGTGGATGAGGAACTCCACCCTTTTCCAACTATACAATTCCTTATCAGTTATATCTTTAATGTCCGTCTGGTTTTATTTTGTTAATATATTTATTATGCATCTGATCTACGTGGAAAACGTGCTCTCAAAGTAAGGATATCTATTGCAGGCAGAGAATTTCTTTTTGTTTCTATAGAAACACAAGTACTTTAGAAGGTGCATTAATGGATTGTATTAGCTAGTTGGCAGTAAAAGGATATATGCATTGTTATGGGCTTTTTTCCTTGGGCAAAGGGTCTGAGCCCAAAGTCGTGAGAGAACTAGGCCAACCGGGTGATCCATTGGCCCAGTTAACAGGTTCTTGACCCCTAGCAAAAGGCGGTTTACCATTTGTGATGTGCGGGAAGACCACCCCAGTGCAAAGGAGGGAGGAGCACGCCACCTTAACATGACTGAGCTCTAGATAGTCTTGAGTGGACTAGAGAGCGTAAATCGAGAAAAATCATCGATTTTCTAGGGGGAGAAGAAGGACGAACCTGATGACGTGCATCCTCTGAGAACAAGGTAGAGGGTCACACTGCATAAAATGAACCCCTTAGAGGGCCATGTTGCATTAAATGCACTCCCTAGAGAACCAGGCTGCATTAAATAACCATAGTGGAAGGAACTACGTTGAGGACACTTCCCCTTGCCACAATGTCTGATTCTAGGAACCATACTCCTCAGCCACCACCATAGCCACTATCTTGCGGAGTTTTTTTTGTGTTTGCAGGCTTAAGACTAAAGACTCGAGTAACTGAAGGCCTGGCTTAAAGGCGTACAAAACATGACGTTAACATGCATGGTACTTGGTCTTCAACTACTACAACATATATTCCCCACCATATATTCTTTTCCATTCGATTAAGATTCAAGTACTTAACAACACTTCGTAGCTAACAACACAACGTCTTTTAATCCCACTTACTTTCTAGAATGATCTTACTCATCATTTATATACCACATAACGATTTTCATTTTTTATTTTTTTATTTTTTCCTGAACAAGTATATAGTGTGTGGATGATGAGTAGAAAATGTCAATTACTTTAACAGGAATAAAATAAATAAATAAAATAATAGTAATGTGCTGTGTAGGCAAATGGATAGAAGAACTCTACTTTCTTTTCTTTTTATACAAAAGGACTCTACTTTCTAGACATAACATAATACCTCACCTCACCTATTGTGATAGTATTAATTATTGAATAAGATACGTATAATTATTTTGCAACATACTTTAAATCTAATTTACAGCCAAAAAATTTAATTAAAAATAATATTTATTTTACAAATGATGCTCAATCTGAAATAAAATTATAAAATAATTATAAAAAAAATTTTAAGCTTATGATAATTTTCCTGGTCGGGTATTCTAGTACAGGCGAAGCAACGTATAAGATTGAGTCCAGACTTGCACAGAATAGGCCCAATTAATTATTGGGCTTTAAGCCGGCCTATCTAATCCATTAATGTTTAGGCAAAATCCTCGGTTGGTTTTGGGCTCAGCATGTACGGAATTGTATACGACCGTATATGGTCCCTTTTCTTTCTTGATTTCAAACACTTAAACCAAGCCGTTTTCTCTTTCTTTTGAGTTTTTGATGCTGTAAAGAAGAATAATAATAATAATTAAATTAAATTCATGCACACGAATTTTGTCCTTTATAATATGTCGTTTGTTCATTGCGCATGCTAAAAAGAGGTGGGGAACATTGGAATAACATGTTTTAATGCGTACGGTCTCATAAATATGCAGCAGGGACCACGCATGTATAGGGATCGAAGATGCCATGCATTTCAACTAAGATTAATGTTAATAATACAGTTATGCATTATGCAAGTGTTGTACACTTTTTTTTTTTTTAAAAAAGAGTAGGATCTATTATTAAAAAATTAATTTTTCATGTGAATATCATATTTATTTATTTATTTTTCAAATGAATGTGCGGAGTTTGCGCACTCTGTGACTGTAAATATCATTTCTCTTGAACAAATAATAAGATTAATACAAGATATATAATACCTTCAAAATGTCATGCATGGTGTATTTACACCACATACCCACATGATCAGCCTCTAATCAGTACTTTTAAATATGAGTAATAATATATGCACAACCTTTTTTACAACTGTGTTGATATTCATGTAAAATGATATTATTTTTATAAATCATTTTGTAAAAATGTTCTTCATATAAAATAGAATGGTATGTATAAAAGATTGTAAAAGTGGTTGTCTATCGTCTTCGGTCTTCCTTTAAAGATAAACTTCATTGTGGCAAGAGGAGATTTAAGTCCACATTCAAATAGCTATCTGCTAAACGAGGGAGCCATTTTACCTTTGCCATTTCTTTTGTGTTCATCAGCTTGAGCAAGTGAACCATGCATTCGTGTGCCCTTCCTCTCTGCTTCATTGCGATTATTTTGTCCATAATAGTTAATATTCCTATTTGAAGTCAGAGTTAAACATAATTTATCTAATTTAATTATTATAATTTTTTTAAAATTTTCACATAAAATATAATAAATAATTCAATTTTTTCAAATCTCAAAGTAATAATAATATTAAAAAATATTATTATAATAATATTTTATTCAACTTTCATATCAACTCATCTCATCTTAATTCTCAATTCACTATACAAACTTCACCATAATCTCTCTCTCTCTCTGTCTGTTTGAGTTTTCCTCCAAAATTCTTCCCAATTTAATGTAAATTTTCTTGCTTTAGTTTTAGACGAAATTTTTGGATAGAGCTGCAAATTTTTAAGAAAAGAGTAATATCGTAGCAATTTTTGTGAAATGTACCGTACACTGCGGTATTGTATTTGTAAAATACTGTACGATTTTTATAGATAGACACCTGATGCAAATTATGGCGTGGTGGATAGGGCTATTTAGGAGTTTAATTAACTTTAATTCGAATGGGATTAAATTATAAGCATGTAATATATATATATATATATATAATGCTAGTAATTAGCATGATAACATTTGACCACCTTTTGATCGAATTCCTCAAATTTTAATATTTTTTGCAATTTTTCAAATTTATTAAATAAAAAAAGAATATATCCAACTGACTTAATCCTCTTTTGAAAAAACTCGGGATTTCAAAATAAAAACGAAACAATTAGAATTAGCAAATTGGATCGGTCAAAAGGTATTCAAAGTACGTATGTGTTATGATACCTTACATATATAATTAATGTGGTCATCATGATGATCATGTTCTTTATATATATATATATATATATTCAAGGTCTTAAAAGCTTATTAACTAGACATTTAAAAAAAAAAAAAAAGTTTTACTAGGCTCACGCACGATTAACGTCGTCGTATGATACATGAAGTACTTCTAGAGAATGATCAATGAATGAAGAAACTCTAATGTCTTGTCAACAATTATAAATAGTTAAATATTTTTTAACCACTAATTTAATCCAAATTGGTAATTTCTTCTTTATTTCACGATTTATATATAGTATTTAAGCATTTTGTTGATTGATAAACGCGCGTCGTACGTACGCATACATTGCCTTTCCAAATGACTTACTTGGGAAGTAAGTAATAGTTTAAGCCGTGCACGTACGCATGATCCACAACTCGAGCCTTTTTCTCTCAGGATCAGAGTACTTGATGTGGTCAAGACTCAAGATCGATGGGCAGAAATAATAGGTATCGGAAAAAAGAAAAGATGCATGCAGTACTAGAACATGATCATGAACACGAAGATACGACATTCATTCTTTTTTGGGTTACATATTTAAAGCCTAAATTTCTCTATAGGAAAAGCCTCCTCAAACAACACAAACTACACATGCATGCAATGCGGCAAGCAGGAGTACATGATGACCATAGCTAGAACAAGAACCAGAAACATAGCTTTGTTTTTGTCTCTCTTTTGTGGGGTGGGGATCAGTTGCATGCACTGCAAGGAATTAACCTAGAATTCACCAGTAATGGCTTCCTCCAACAATTCTTTAGAACTCTCCATCAAACCAGGGCTCAACCTAAACATGAGGGTACAAAATTCCATCTCATTCAATGCCCCATCTCCGTCCAAATCTCCTTCTCTAAGCATGCACCATACCTCTTCGTCACTCATGCCTTCTAATCCCAGCAAAGCCGAGTTCCTCTTCAAGCTCTCGAACGTGATCATTCCCTTATCTCCATCCATCAACAAACGAAAACCGTTGCACAGCTCCTTCATAAACCCTTCTGCGCCCAACTTCTCCACCATGGCCGGAAAGAAATCTTCGAACACAATCCCATAATTCCACGCGGTCGTCGACGCCATTGATGATCACAACAACGATCGAGAAGATCGAATCAAAAGGTAACTCAACTCTTACGTAAACGTAATGAGTAATAATGCAAATAGTCAAGAGTCGAGCTGACCTTTGCGTATAAGGTTGCTTGAGAACTCTTTTGTTTATGGAAAAGTGACTAGGCAGGAGGTCATATATATATTGCAAGGAGGATGGAAGGAGATTTAGAAGAACGCGAAATGGAAATTGAAAGGAAGTGTTGGAGGAAGGAGGTTGAGAAGGATGACAACAAAGCTACAGCTAAGAAAGAGTTTGTTTCGTGGAGAGGTCGCTGCCGGCATTTTGCTCTGTATCATTCGCGCCCGTTTCACGTCTGAGGGCTGATCTCCTTCCTCGAAGTTGCATGGGAAGGTACCGCTTTGCCCCTGGCTAGCATTTTCCTATGAGAATAAATAGATAGAAGATAACTTGGTCTGGACGGCAATTTACAAAAGCCAACGTCGACCCCCCGCCCCATCCTACAAATTAAAGCAAGCACCATCTCTACCTGCCATTAATTGGGGGTTTTGACACGTACGTACGTATTGTGTGAATGTTTGAGAAAGTCAGGAAGTTAGAATATAGCGCACAATCATATCCATGCATGCACGCATTGGCCGGCTATCTTGGAATTTAAACAATTAATTAATTAACAACTTTGGTCAGTACCGTAAGCATTAACAATATATATAATTAATAATTGGAGTAGTCGTGGGTGGGACACATTCAAATTACCAATTCATTAATAAGATCTCTTTTAATTATTGATCTAATTAACTTGGTATGTTACTTTTCATACTGTACGTACACGGGATAGAATTAATTGGGCATGGTTTTTAATTAATTCATGAATTGGGTAATTCTGCTAATTATCAATAAATATATATTTTCCTGATCAAGACATGATAACTGTGACATGAGACATCCCAAATTGGAACTAATACACATCAACATATAATTACATTACATTGTGTGACACAATTTGTAAGGTTTTTAAGGTTTTTATAGGTACTGCTAAGTCGATCTCACAAAATCTATCAGTTTCTTAATTACTAGGAAAAATATGGCTTTATAAGTAATATTTACAGGGAGGTTTCAAATTAAGTTGTTTCTTTTATAGCGCATATATATATATATATATATACATATATTTATTTATATGACTAGCTCTAATCTTGGAGTAATGCTACTCGATCGTCATATATTTTCTTATCATCATCTCATCAATTCATGATGTGATGCTAGATAATTTAAGACTCTTTATTATGTTTCAGTACTTGTGGACCTATTATTTAATGTTACATCATGAAATAATGAAAGATTAATGATAAGAAAAATGATGATAAATATATTTTTTTCATTAAATAGACTAACTATAAGAAAAATGACTTTTTGCATCACTTAAATTTATCTAAAAAAAAATACAAAATACGTCTCGATTATTTGTTAGCAATACATTTTATTTTTTTGTAACAAATTTAAATAACGTAAAAAGTTATTTTTCTTGTAATATATATATTGCTCGTAATCAATGAAATAACTTTAGGAACTTTGCTTGGTTATGAACTTATGAAATCAGTACCCTAGCGGCCACGTGAGTGTCCTTTTTCTTTTTGGAAAGTATTATGCGCAAAAATCGTCGCGAAGGAGTTTTACTTTTTCTTATCCAACTTCTATCGAATCAGTCACAAAATATTGGCAATACAAATCACACGCAGTTCCAGCTAATTATATTGTTTAGGAATCAGCTGGGACATAGAAATGAATATTCTAGTGCTGATATTAAATACAATTTTAAATGGTACAAGTTTTCATGTGCAATTTCTTTTAAAATTAGTTGAACCGTTCATTAAAAAGTAAGATTTTTTACGTGGGTCCCAAATGTTTTTATTTTTTGTATTGATCTCATCAATCCAAAAACTCAGTCCGCATTATTGCCTAATTCAAAAGAAAGTAAGTGGATGTTCACGTAGATATTTGTGAAAAATTAAAGAGTAACATTATTATTTATGTATTTACATATATGAATGATAATGGTTGGGTTAAAAGTGGCCATGATCATTATATATACGTCCTATCATTAGTAATTAAAATTATAAGAAACTATTCGTAGACATTGAGGATTCACCTTATTAATTCAAACAGTACTACGTAACAAGCCACCTTGCCGTTCATGAGGATATATACTGGAGTTGAGTTTGGAATTTGACCGATGCAACCCGCAAAATAAGTACTATTAATATATCCAAACAAAAAGAAGCCGCCAAATTCAGTGCTAACAGCTAGCTAGCTAGGATGCATTCATGATTCGTTTGAATCGTCACTGAGATATGATCTTCAAATATTTTGTGTCCATTTACTTCATAAATGCTGATAAAAGGTACGGATTGATGGCGTTGGCGGGGAGCGCCCTGCGCGATGCTTCCGTGAAGTTGGGATTCCTCAGGAGGCATTTGCCCCCCGCCATCTTGCCCCGGACCCATTATTTAGGCCGATATATTCATCTTCACGTACGTACATATATTAGGGCCCTTCTGCCGTGGGTCCAGACTAAAAAAAGACTTGTTTTTAGGAAATAGAAGGTGGCTTTCTGGTATCTTGAAACCAAATTAACATATATATATTTATATTAGGTCAGGAATACACACAAATCACGTTTGTATAGTTGAGTCAAACAAGTTTTTTACAAAAATAATATGATTTTTAAAAAAAAAAAACTTGATTAATGAATAATTTAATGTATAGAGACAAAAAATCAAACTTTAGCAAATATTTTTAAATAATGATAGGTAAGTAAGTATAATAATTACATATTTAGATATATTAGAAAATAAAAAGATTAGTTTAAAATTAAAATAAAAATTTATTAGAATAACATAGACGAATATAAATAGTATCATTGCCACCACAATATTCTATCACTATACTCGAAGAACGTATCAGATTTGAGATTTTTTTAAGATATTGGACAATAAATCCAAATCATGTGTTTTAATTTGATATAATTTTTTTTTAATTTCGACATATTTGAACAAATCTAAGTGTTTTTCTTTGTAGGTTTTTTTTTTCGTTTTGTACTTGTTGCTTTTTATTGCATTTTTTTTCTTACATATCTGAATATTTATACTCAAATAAAGATTTGAGTATTTTAGGAAAACCGGTGAGAGGGTGGGTTTGAGGGGTAGGTAGAGAGACAGACATCGAGAGTAGGAGAGAGGTTCGAGATGAGAGTAGAGAGGGAATCAGGAATGAAAGAGAGGTAGAAAAAAGACAATTGTATCTCTAAAATAAGAAAACAACAGATTTAACGAAAAAATAAGAAAAGTTACTATAACAATTAGATAGTCACTTATTATAATAGAATAGATATCATTGTGCAGGATTTGGCTTAATAATTGAGTTCATTCCTTTTAAACCTTCTCTTCTTCGTCTTTGAAGATCATCATGATTTGTCACCACAAATTCAAGATCTTGATTTTTCTGCTCTAGTATATAATAGCATTATACCTTCTCTCTAGTATGGCTGTAATCGAGGCGAGTCAAGCCGATTTTTGGTGAGCCAAGCTCGGCAACACTCAAAATACTCAAGCTCGAGGTCGAAATTTTTTATTATTATTTGTTCGAGCTCGACTCGATAAGCTAAATTCTCAACTTGAGCTCGAGTTTGTCGTATAAACAAATTCGAGTTGAGCCAAGCTCGAGCTCGAGCTTGAATTTTTATTTTTTATTTTTGGAATAAGATTTAACAATTAATAAAATAAATAAATAAATAAAAACTAATATTGAATTTATACAACTAACAAGTAGAACCTTTATTAAATTATAAAATTTTAAAATTTTTTTATAAATAATTAATATCTAACTAGTTGATATTTATAAAAAATAATAATATATTATATGCCTACATATATTATTAATACATACATTTAATATGATAACATATATCTATTTCATATATGATTTCCACATACTAGTATATGAAATTATTAAATTTTATTGACTAATTATTATACAAATTATAAAATATACCTATGAAATATATTCACTATATAGACATAAGTAATTAGAATATATATTATATATTTAATTATAAAAGTGGTATGCTTATAGTATTAGCTAATACATATATACATGCATAGGTGTATGTATATATTTATCAATATATGGATGAGTTTTGATCCAGTCGAGCTAACAAGTCAACTCGAGCATAAACGAGCCTTAGCCGAGTCAAGTCGAGTTTTGTCGAGTATGTGTCATTTACAAATTGAGCGGGTATCTGCTTTCATGAACGAGCTTTTATTTCCACGATTTGAGTTCGATTCGAGTTTAACCGAGTAAGTACCGAGTGAGTTATTGAACAGACTTATTCATTTACAGCCCTATTCTCTAGCATTAAAAAAAATAAAAAAAAACTGTAGCACAACTTCTTAGTTATTATAAAAAAGAGTATTGATATTTATAATCATTATTTGATGATTCTCAACCGTAGATTTAGATAATTGATATCAAACTTGAATGATTCATATTCGAGTTTATTCACTACAAGAAAAATTAGTTTTTCTGGCTAAGTATACTACCGGCGGGTAAATTTTGGTCTCAAATATAGTATCTTCCAATTTCAGAAAAAATCTTGCGTCAACATGAAAAAAAATAGCCGGTAAAAATGATTATTTGCGGCGAGTTTAGTGTGACGCAAATACTTGGACGCAAATAACCCCGTTGGCCATTCCAAGGTCGACTTAATAGTATTTTCGCTGTTATATGTTTTGTTACAGCGACATTTTCTTACTTATTAAGGCGACTTTTAACTCGCCTTAATAACTTCTTCAGAAATCATTCCGCTGCCTTATTATTTTCCCATGCTCAATGCATTTTCCCTCTCTTTCTCGCTCACTCTCTCTCTCTCTCTTTGGCTCTCGGGTTCTACAGGAGGGTTTCCGTTCAGAATCCAGCGCCGCCGTCTTCTCGCCGTCAATTTGTCGGTGAGTTTGTCTTTGCAACTTTTAGGCTCCGTTAATCTCTATCTCACTCTCTGTAACCTTCGCTGGTGAGTTGATTATTTCTCACTTCCTTTTCTTTGTCGATCTCAACCGAAATTATGAAGATCTGGTAGGCCTAGTTTTTCTAGTTTTGTTACCCCTCGCTCTTTCCGTGGGAGTTCATATTGTTAAGTACAACATAAACATCGAGATATATCTATTATCATGTAAAATGCTGTAATTTAGATATAACTTAGCCATCCATTGTAATTTAGATATAACTTGAGTTTTTTTGGCACCAAAGAACTAAAATTAGAAGCGGATTTTGTTTCTGCAATTCCAAAAGTAGCCCAAAATCATACTGAGCAGACAAAAATGAGCTCAGTCCCGACCTTCTGATTAGACAAAAATGGCTCAAGGAAGTCTACATAAGAAGCCTCTCAAGAAGATTCTTCTGAAATTACCTAGACTAGGTCGATACCTACTCTCTGGGTATGACTGCTACTGTAATGAATTATGGCCGACACCCTTGTAAGTTTGTAACAAGCTCTGCCGAAATAATGTAATTGTTTTTGTAATGCACAGCAGGTGCTCGAGAATATTGCTTTGTGAAAGTTGTTAAGTTTATTTTGCATATATACACATTCTTAATATTGTTCCCTGTTGTGTTGTCAAAAAAGTTTTTTCCATTTCGTACTTTCTTCACGATCACCATACGAGAATAATTTGCATATCTGCCTATCACCCAGAGAGAGAGAGAGAATTCATCGCCCACTCTCACAATGAAAAGTAACACTTAGATAGAAAGCTCTCTTTTCATTCATATTTCATTCAACAACTAAAATGTTCACAAATATGAGTTTGTGCATGCCTTTTTATTAAGTGTAGTCAGCTAGTTGCAGGGATGTCGTTCACATAAACCTTTACAAATATGAGTTTGCCATTAAAGCATGGATGTTGTTCGGTTCTTCATCTTTCCCCTTTGTTTTTATGCAGTTTGCTTTCTAGGTTTATTTGATGAATTATGGTACTTGCATGTGAACATGTAAACACAGTGGCTGTTTTAAAATTAACATTTATTTCCTCTTGCTTCAGTTTTTAAGCTGTTTGTTTCTTTCTTCTTCAGGGAGTAATATATCAGGCAAGAATGGGCGTATTCATTGTTCATTGAATATCAATACAGAAACTGGGCGCTTATCAGCTAGGAGACCAAATTTGCATGTTCTTTTATATTTTTTCACTTATCTTACAATTAATATACAAATAACAGAGCTAGATCTCTACTGCAAACTATTACAATTTTCAACCACATGATGTTTTCTTCTCAAATTATTCTTTTGATGCACCAAGTTTCTAATATGTCACAAACCAAGTTTCTAATTTTTTTTGTGTAGTCAAGATGAAAGAGGAAGAAATCTAGTAAGTTCATATTGAAATTTATTAGATATTAAAAATGTAATGTTCTTGCTTTCTGTAAATCAGAATCAGCCTGCCTTGTGATATTCAATGGCTTTTTCCCAATTCTGTTCATAGGCTTTTTTGAGTGTTATTGCAGACTTGCAGTACCTTACGTGGGTGGCTTTTTTGAGTGTTTGTCACAACACGTTATAGTTTTTTCCAGTTTAAAAAAGATAAACATGATTTGTGATCAAAACCATGCAATTTGATCTGCGGACAAAAGAAATCTTAAAACCAAATAATAATTAGCTGTAATCAAGGGATCGACATATATAATAAAACCATGATCTGCTATATATACTGATCTAACAATGATCTGCTAATTCTCATAGTATGTTTTATAAGAGAAATAGGAAGAATTTCATGAGTGCTATTAGCATAAGTTTAAATAATTAAATTTATTTCTTACTTCCATTATTTCAATATGTTATGCAAAAGTACTGCCGACAACATATATAATAAAAAGATTTATTTGATTGACATAAAGAACATTAGACTGAAGAATTAATATAATTAAGATAGTTCCTGCTTTTCAACCAAAAATAGGTCTCAATCGGAAAGGCATTGATGTTAATTAAAGACATAGAATAAATGATGTCATGATCTTATACATAATAATAATAAACATAATAATAATAATAATAATAATAATAATAATTCTGCACCCTACGGCCACAGGGTAGTGATTCAAAAACTTAATCTAGAGTACTTGTGAGTTGTCGGTATCAACTGTTACATGCATGCATGGCACTATGGACCAAACTCTTTGATCATTAGTAAATAATGATACACCACACTGAAGAGCGATGAGCAATAACACTTACCCACATGATTCTTTAAAGGATCTTTTTCCCAATTTATCAATTTTTAACCTTTAGGTATTTTTCGTAGATGGACAAGATCAGTTGGATGAAAATCACTGATAAATTTCGATCCAGTGAATATGCGATAGGCGTTAAAGATTTCATTACTTTAGCTCGATCTCATTCTACAAGTGATGAAATCCGGCTAAGTATGCCACAGGCCAGGGTATGCATGATTAATATGACTTACATGATAGGATGGAACATCACGTCATCTAATACTCATGGACTATCTACAAGTAAAGATAGATGCATTCTTCAGATATTGAGAGGAAGCTACTTTAAAAATGATATGGGTATACATTATATTTTAGTTTTGGAAGTCCTTTCCTAATTTTGTAGTTGCAATTTAAATTTCTGTTGGGCTTTGGAAACTAAAGAAAAATTTGTGAATCTAAATTTTTGCAGCTTTGAGATCAATGAATGAGGCTTCCAGTTTTTAGATGAAGAGATATATCTTAAGGTTTTGAGATGAAGAAGGCAGCTTCCATGATGATCAAGACTTGCTTAGGAAATCCTTGTTACACAATAAAGTTGAGGAGTACACATGTAAACTTACATTGATCCATTAATGTGGGATGTTGGATTGAATTTCAAATAGCACTTTTTATGATGAATGAATGATATACTGATACAAGTTGAGGATATTTGAAACATTTATATAATATAAACGATTAATTCATGATATTGTATGCTTATTAGGGAATATGTTGATCTATTATATGCGTTGGCTATTGTATCTAATGGGGGACTACAGGTGTTTAAAAAAAAAAAAAGAGGCTTAATGGTAAATAATTGTAAAATAAAGAATTCAGCAGGAAAATGTTTTTGCGGCAACTTATACTCGCAGCTAATAACTTATTGCGGCGACACAAAACTATTTTTGCCACAAAACCTAATCATAATCTGATACCAAAAGCTTATATAAATCTTTTCCGACACACTATTTGACTTTTTGCGGCCACCATTTCTCGCCGTAAAAAGCGTATTTGCCGCTACAGTACTGGCGCCGGAAATTTGTTTTCCTCACTCAACAATTGCGACGATATACCAGCAGGGGATAATAGTCGCAAAAAATTATTTGTGGCGACGTTTAGACTTTTTGCGGCGAGATATAGTCGTCGGAAATGGTGACTTTTCTTGTAGTGATTCCTTTTATTAATTACTTGGCGTGGTTGGATATGGAAACTTATCCATATTAAATGGTAGTATATATAGTTGAATTAGGGTCCAATTACAATGCCAAATTTCTGCGTGATTAGTTGTATATGATTGATGATGCTTAAAGGCATAAAAACAATCTAAACTGGCCGCGCGCTGGCCCCTCCCAAAGCGTATATATGATGTGAACTAGAAGTAGCGCGCTGTTGCATCGAGCGGCGCCTCTCAAGAACTTTCCAACTCATTCGTACCCAAAAAGTGTGTGCTAAGCTACAATGGACGACTTTCCTTTGGATTCGACATGATGACATTTTATGATGGATATATGCGCCACTTTCCTAGAAAACTCTCCACACCAGGCCACGTTCTTTGATGATAGCGTCCTTGGGAATGATAAAAACTTGCCCGTACACATGGTTTTATAGTCAGAAGACCTAGTCAAATTCGATTTTTTTTCTTTTTTTTTTTTTTTATCTTTTTCAGGGTAAGAAAAATTCAAATTCAGACTTTGTGCATCAACAAATGGTTTGCCCACTTAAAATTTTTATTAAAAATATAAAATTTTTATTTTATTATTATAATTTATTCAAATTTTTTATATAAAATATAATAAAATATTCAATTTTTTCTTAATTTTTTCAAATCTCAAAATAATAATAATATTTTAATATTTTATTTTAAAACTCAAAATTTTCATTTAAAAATTCTTAGTGACTAAACAGAACCTGAACCTTCTTCTATCTCCAAATTCAGATCTCGGACTATGATTTTTTTCACTTTAAAATCGACCAAAAATTAAGATAATAATCTTTTAAATTAAGTTGTTACATAATATATTATACATTTCGTAAAAATTCTTTTATGTAATATTATTGCAGATTGTAATCAAATGATTATACAACTTTTATCTTTGGAAACTTAATTATCTATGTTCGGATATTAATATATATATATATATATATATATATATATATATATATATATATATATATGTAAGATATTAAGATAGGCTATTCATCGTTAAAAAAAATTAATGCAAGTTTTGGGTTTAATCAATTTTTTAAAAAAGAGTACACAAAATTTATAAATTTAAAAAATATAAATATTATTATTTTTTCTAATCTAATAATATAAATAAAATCTATAAACACACCTTATAATCTGGTGGTATATAACTCGATTCTTTAAATAAAAAAATGAGAAATGCTTTGGGTCTCAAATTCGGGATCCAAATTGTGTCCCAAATGTTTTTTTTTTTTTAACTTAGTGATTAAATAAGTAGTTTTTAATGATGTTATGAATTTTTTTTATTTTTAAAAAATATTTAAAAATATAAAAAAATGAATAAAAAAGTTTAAAAAAAAATTTTTTTTATCTTATTCGGTGAGTTCTCGGATTACCATGTGGCTGTACCCTTTAAAAAAATGAAAAATAAATAAATAAATAAATAAGTGCGAACACTAATCTTAGACATTGGTTATATTACGCGCGCGTGGTGCTGGTACCCGCTAATAATGACTTCTTTTTTTTTATCCTTTTTTTTTTCTAAGCAAGCTTGCATATATAAAGAAGATTACAAAACAGGAGGGTCTTTTCCACTGTCCAGAAGCAAAATACAAGAGGGAATAAAATCTAAAGGAATGCTACCAAATAAGGATTTTGTAGCTGCCCATTGCGCTATGGAGTGCGCAAGTCGATTTTGAGATCGATCAATCTTATGAAAGCTCCAATCTGGATGAGAGATAAGAGATATTGCAATGTCGTTCAAGATGGTAGATATTTGCCAAGACTTCTTGTTTGTGCACATGGACGGCTTGCTCGGAGTCCGGTTTGTCCCATTTTCTCCCGTGTTTTTTCCTCTTCCCTTCTAGTTACTCGTCAAAAGGACTAATCTAAGCCATTCACATCTCATTTGTTATAAATTTTCTTAATCTTTGACTAAAAAATATATATATTTTAAAAATTATCCTAAATTTTATTTGTTTTTGAAAAATCTCCTACATCTCATTCTTTATCATTTCTTTATTTTATTAAATTAATATTTTTCTATTCTTTTTTCATATTTTTTCTCTTACTTCCATTTACAATCTTAACTATTTACTTTTATCTTTTTTCTTATGTTTTTAACTACCACCTTGTACGTAAATTTTTAAATACGAGACTTTTTTTTTTCTTTTTTCTTTTTTTTAGTTTTTTTCCCTGGATACGAGAATAGTTTTGAAATTATTACGATATTACAAATAATAAGTATTAGCATTTTCCAATGGCATTTTATTGTAATAGATAAATAAAAATCAAGATTATAGTTTTCACTGAGATCTAACATTGATCGAAATGATTTAAGCTTTTAGCACACTCGAAGGAAAGAAATAGATAAATCTGCTTTTGTCACACGTGAAGATAAAATCCGTGTTCATAAACTGCCCATTCATTCTCAATAATTGGAATATTTAATAACAAGCCTGGCTCAATATGTTGTAGGGCCTAAAGTGGAAATTTTGAGCGGGACTTTTTTCATTTTAAATAAAATAAAATAATTTTAAATTTAATTTTTACATTACATTTTTATTTAAAAATAATTCCTATCATTTTGCAAAGTAAATTACTAATAAGAATTTTATATCATATTTTCAACTAATAATCGACTTAATCTCTGCAATTTCCTTGTCCACACTTAAGGTTCCCTTGCCAAGCCCCCAAGTGCACCCAAACAATTAATCAAAGAAAGTGGCTCATGAAAGGAATGGTAACATATAGGAAGTGAAAACATCCTTAATGGCCACAACTATTGGTTGCTAGTAGTGATTGGCTATCTGGGTTATCCTGCCATAGACTATGTGTCAATTTTTCTATATCCCCACTCAACTTTGTTATCATCACAGTCGAAGGAGATACACAAGCAAATTGAACCTAAAGAAGAAAAGCATCCAATGAAAAAAATATCAAACTAGTATGTCTAAATCACAACTAAATAGCATCTCCAAATTGTTAAGCAAGATAAAATATCACATAATGGATATATCACAGCACAACAAGTCAAATAAGTAAATAATCCAACCAACAAAGAACTTCACGATGGGGGGCTTATAAAAAGAAAAAATATATTCATCATCTCAATTCTCATCATCATCTCATTATCCCATATGTGGTATTAGATGATAGTTTCATAAGTAAAATATAATAAATAGTCTCCAATCATCTAATGATACATCATGGGATGATGAGAGGATGATGAGAATTGAGATGATATGTAGCATTACTTTTATAAAAGTAATCAAAATTTTAGTTTGAAATAGTATGGATAAGTCACAGGATAAGAATAAAATAACAAGATTAAAGGATGTTAAGCATAGATATATCACATCAAAATAGGTCAAATAAGAAGCTAATTCAATAATAATAAAAGAAAATTGAATATCACAGCAAAATCACAACTGAACAACAAAAATACCAAACTAGTCCAACAAACAAAAATAAATAGTAGAACAACAAAAATACCAAACTAATTCAACCCTCATTGCTGAACAACATGCCTAAATCATAGTAGAACAGCAAAAATAGGAGATAAATACAAACAACTAAGTATTATAAAAATTTAGGGAAGAGGCTCAGAATGATTTGTTTATTTAGGCATAGGTAAGCACATTACACAAGCTTAAATGGCACCAAAATAGTTGCATTTGTGAAACTTTCGCAAAAAAAAAATAACCATCCGAGTTACCTTTCCATATTGAGCTCGCCTCATTCACAACATTTGTGCTTTTACACATTTATCATATTCAATTTAACCATCATAACAGTCTAATTACACATACAGCCCCAATGATAGCCTCTACATATCAACAATTAAAGCTGCAAAGAAAAAAGCTATGTTAAATTAGATCAATAATTTTACAAAGTCACTTATTAGTAAAATATCAAGTTAAATTAGTTTATGATTTTACAAAGCACATAATCTATTAAATTAGTAATAGAATAATGGTAAGGTCACTGACAGTGAAACAAAGCACAAAATCATGCTAAATTCATAATAGAATCATGTTAATCAATTAAATTCGTAATTGATTCTCCCAAAAACTTACATACTAATAGCGCCATATGTGGGATCGACTAATCTTTTGTACCGGAATTGGGAGAAGGATGAATCCTCAACCATTGAGCTTGTCTCCAAAAGCCAAATTAGTTTTTCCTACCAAGTCAACTATTTCCTTGTTACTTTTATTTCATTAATACTTTTTTTGTAAAAAGAATGAAAAATAAGGAGAGTGTGTGCACCTGTACTTGTAGGCCAAGCATGATGTTAAAAAAGAAAAAGAAAAGTAAACTAGAGTGCATGGCCTATACTATGCGTTCCACATACAGTGGATGTAAGGGGTGCACTACGATGTGCACCCAATCATTTTATGTGCAGGCCATTGCCTACCACCACCATGCATGGCACAACCTAGGTACGACCACTTGGACAAACGACCAAGTAGAGCCGGTCTGTGTGGTAGGCATCTTATCGCTAGATCATCGTTGTGGAGAGCCTAGAAGCTGGCAGGAGAGTACCAAACTAGCACCACCTGCTATGCACAGCCCACGAAGGCTATAACTGGACTCGTTGGCAATTTTTTGGCCGGCGAGATAGTTCCCGACCATGGAGGCTTTAATCATTGTTGTCCCTCGCTGCCGCCACCAACGTTTGACATAGGAGCTGCTCAATGCCTCTCCATTGCTGTGAGTATATCTCCAGTCGTGAAGCTCAGCTCAGCCATATGCACTCCCAGGTCATCATACGGTGGATGAAGGGCACAGCATTTGGACTGCCGATGGCAAGTTCTGTCACCAACAAGGAAGTTCTCAGTCATGAAGGCTCCTCCCTGACTGTTTCTAGATGCCAAGTGCTTTTACGTATCCCATGATAGTCGCGAGCTTGAAAAACCACCCTTGTGATAGCCGATTGTGACCGTTGCCACAACCACCCTTGGCACCTCTCTTTGCCGTCAGAGGTTGCCGTGACCAGCTGTATGGTGCCAAATGTGAGCCACGATAATCTCCTATTTTACGACACCAAAAACATAGCACTCCCCTGTTTTATCGCAGGTATGGTCACCGCAGCTGCTAGCCACCACACCCAACCTACCTTTCTCCACCCTTAGTACCACTGTGAGAAATTCTCAAGTGCCCATTGCCGTTGTCCCACTAATCATCTACTTGAAAGTCCCAACACACAACTCGCTTAGATTGTCATTCACCTTTGCACTGTATTTGCCCTCCATGAACGGCACCGCCCAGGAATGACCACCAGGAAGAGTGGCTAGACGGAGCTCCTCGCCGCAGGTCTAGAAATTGCTCACCACAACTCGATACGGAAACCTCCTTGCCACCTTCACTAGTGGCATTCCCACAATCCGCCCTAATGGCGGGCAACAGCCTCACCTAAAGGAAGCAACAACCCAATGGTGCACCTAAAGGAACACGACCTTTGGCAATCGGCAACACTCCCCCCGAGCTCGCCATCCTTATGGCAAACAACAAGCATACAACACCTCTAGTGTGCAACGACCAATGTGTAGCAACAAGCCTCACCTAGTGCAACATCTCACCACCCAATGGCGGCCAACATTTCACACCTCGTGGAAACCGTAGCATTCCCATTAAACTTAGCCTGGCTATATGCACCCCCATGGCGAGCCACCATAGAGGAGAGCAACGGCCTCACCTAAAGGAATGCAACACCTCTAGCAGTCAATAAGCACTCAGTAACGGGCCTGATCCAACGTAGCATCCTACCACCTAGTGGCGGTTAATGTTTCAGACCATGTGGAAGCCACAACATTCCCATTAAACTTAGCCCGACTGTACACACAACCATGGTGTCGCGAGGTGGGTAGCATGCGCAGCTTCAGTCCGTTGGATTTTTCTATGTCCATTATGACATTCGAGTCCTCGATGGGGAGTTCCAAACTATTGTACTCATTATTGCCATCTGGTTAAGCACCCACGTGAAGCGGCTTGATCACCAACTTGCACCATGACATCTTGACGTTGCTGCCTAGGTCCACTACCCTTAGCCACCTCTTCATTGTTCCAAGCCATAACAACGACCTTCCAAGCCCCTCTACTACTGGTTCCTCCACTGAAACGAGTCTCATGGACAGTAATGTTACACTTAGGAAAAAGCAAGTGATTTTAGCACCCGTTCACACAGCAAAGCTCCGCCTCAAACAGCTACACTTTGCACCATCTCAGAAGTAGCGAGCATGGCGGGCAGGTGGTCATGGCGGAAAATCCTAGCATGGTGGGCAACTGATCGTGTCGGAAAATCCTAGCATGACGGGCAATTGACTGTGGCAAACGAAGGTGGCAAGCAACCTCCACCAACCCTAAACCATTGCACCCAACCTCTAGATTGAAACCACAACTCCATCACAATGTTGCAGCTAAACGCAAACTGTAGTGCATCTCGCCACCCCATGGCAAGAACCACCTTGCTAGATTCACACAAGTGTAAATAATATCTCCCAACTGTTAGCTGCGTATATGATAGGCAGCACCTCTTGGCAGACAATCAAGGCAATTTCATTACTACCAAACTAGACCAATGCCTTGGGCAAGCAACAAGACCAATTCCTTTGGGCAAGGAACCAAACCAATGCCTTGGGCAACCAACAAGAGTAATGCCTCTTGGTGATAAAAAATTCAGCAGTCTCAACCGTGCAAAATTATTGCTACAAAAGTACTCAAGGATGAACAATTTCTCCATGCAAATGTCATTTAGCAGCGAACGATCCCAATCGGGAAAAATGAAAAGCAATAGCAAAATTGCTCTGGAATATACTCTGTTGGAAATCACCCACGCGGCGCGGAACACTGCTTACAAAGCCCCTCTTGAGCATCTTAATCTATCTTCATAATAATAGACCATTTGGTATCGCGAGCATCCTGGGTCTTCATCAATGCTAAAGAATTATTGCCCGCGGGCATCGCCCGTGTGTCGCCAGCATTCACCACACTCTAACGAAATGGCTCAAGTTTACAAATCTTTAACTTGTAATTTGTTTTGCTAACCTATTTGGTTTTAGGTGAAAACCTCTAAGGACGGTTGAACTTAGCCTCCCGCCACAAGAATAAGGTCGAGCATACCCTCAAACACTAAAGTAGAGTCCTTAGACTCGTGGTGAAGAACTGCCACACCAAAGTTGAGTTGGCCCCAAACCCGAGGTGAACAATGGACCTCAAATACCGAAGTTGAGTCCCTAAACTCACAGTGAACAATGGCCCCACCAAAGTCAAGAATTGAGACTCACGGTGAACAACGGCTCTCAAACACCAAAGTCGAGTCCCCAGACTTACGGTGAACAACGGTCCTCAAATATCTAAGTTGAGTCCCTAGACTCGTGGTAGACAATTGCCCTGCCAAAGTTGAGTCCTTAGACTCGCGATGAACAACGGTCCAGCCAAAATCGAGTTCCTAGACTCGCGATGAACAACTACCCTTAAACCACCAAAGTCAAGTCTAAATACTCACGGTGGAATGGGCATGGAGGACAAAAAACCCCACGACCCCCTTTTTCAAACATCAAAGTTGAGTCCAAAGACTCAAGTTGGAATGAGCGTGGAGATCAAAATACCCCATGACCTCCCTTTTTAACACCAAATTTGAGTCCAGATGCTCATGGTAGAATAGGCGTGGAGGTCAAAAGACACTGCGACTTTCAAACACTAAAGTTGAGCCCAGAAACTCGCGATTGATGAAACGGGCATGTAAGTCAATAGACTCCATGACCCTCACACAATGCCTTCTCTAACAAACGCCAAGTGTTTACACTTGTGCCACAACCGTAGCCAGCGGGTTACCTTCGGGAATGAGCCTCCGTGCTCCACAACCGCATTGCGCGGGTATCCTTTGGGAACTAGTCAACGAGCTTGGCAACCGCCTGACCACTTGAGTGTGGGTTATTGCAAACAAACTATAAGATCAACCCCAAAATTGGAACACCAAATGATGAACAATACTAGTATTTTTGTGAAATTTTTTTGCTATTGTTGTAAACAAACTACAACATCAACCTCTTGGATTTTTTGCTATTATTGGTAGTAGTGGATTTCAGAGACCTCTTCTTTAGAGAAGATGATATTATAGACCTCTTGTTCTTAGGTTGAAGGTGACTTCCCAATACTCGTCCTTTGATTGAACATGAAGAGCCCCATTTTCATATGATTTGATCCATTTTTTTTATCATAACTTTGGGAGTGGTGAGAAACAACAGCTTTATTCCACTCTTCCCTTATGTGTCTAACTTACTTTCTCTCATTTCTCATTCTCACTTTTCCTCTCAAACCTGCTTTCTCCTCCTGTCCGGTCCCCCATGCATACATGTCCTTCACCTTTTTGCTCATTTATCCCTTTCTCTCTCTTCTCATTTGACATTTACTTTTTCTTATTCATTCATTCTTTTTTTCCAATTGCCTCTTAATGGTGGTCCTATAATGGGTTGGGCTGGTATTGACCTATGGGCTAGGGAAATTTTATCCCCTACCCAAAAGAATTTAAAATTTTTAAAATGAATATACATTGAAAACATTAAAAAAAAATCAAAGATATTGGTGTCAAAAATTAATATTAAGAAAATCAAAATTTTGAGTTGAGACAGAAAAAAAAGAGCCAATGAATTATTGCAAATAATGAGATTGAAAAAAAAGAGAGAATGTCATTCAAACACAATAAAATTACAAAATTTTATAACATATGTAAAGAGATTGACAAATTCATCTTTTTTTACAAAAATGTCATTCAAACACAATAAAATTACAAAATTGTCATTAAAAGAATCTAGGACAGAATGTATTCCTAAATTACAAGGAACAAGCAAAAATTTAGAATGAAACAGAATGAGAATGTATAGTGTACTGGATACTACATTGGAATAGAAATTCTCACTATTTCAAGAAATGAAATTTAAAACTATGATTCATACACTAGATGCTCTGATTTTAAAAAGAAAAGAAACTCCCAATTTGCTACCTATTTCAATCTTCGATTAGCTCTCTAAAGAGAGGAATGCCATGTGGCACATGATAGAATGTTTCAACAAATAAGAAGTTAACACTTAGCATTAGTATTTTATATTATATCAAACAAATTAAAAAATATATGTAAATTGAATTTTTAGAACAAATGTTTAAATACCTTAAATATTTTTAGAAAATGGAAAAGTATAAGAATAAAATAGAAAATAGCATTGAAAAATAACATTAGATACTCAAAAAATTGTTAGAAAAATAGAAATTAGAAATTAATTGAAAATTTTAATAACAGTTAAACATTTAAGAGGAAGAAAACAATAAAATAAAAAGGGGGAATCCCGCTACCCCTAGGTGCAATGCCTCCTAGTGGTGGGAGCACTGGGAGGGACCCCAATTGAGGAAGGTGTTTGGGTTAGGATCCCTCTCCGGACCCATGGAGATGGTACGTTAATGGAAGCCTCACTCTCATTCACTTGTATTTGGTGTATTGGGTGATTAGATATAGGGTTTGTGGCGTGTTGGTTGGCTAGATTTAGGGTTATCTTAAGGCAATACAAAGATGCAAATTGGTTTGTTGGTGAAAATCGAGACTAGCTCAGGCTAACACTTAACTCTCAAAGGTTTTGAAAAGAAAATTCTCATTCATTGAAGAAAATATAACAATAATGATTAACAATGCAAATGACCAAAAATATAAATAAGAAAACACTAGGGTTGCCTTAACCTAGCGTTGGCCCCACCTTGCCTTAACCTAGGAGGCAAGGGTTGGCCCCACCTTGCCCCCCTTACTTCCCTTAACCAAGATCTAGATCTATATCTCAATCTCAGATACATCTCCTAAGTTTAAGGAATCTTAAATTTAAGGAAACAAAATCTAATACCTAAAATAAAGGAAATAAACTAGGAAATAAATATAAACACATTAAAACTAGATAAATCTCCTAATTAAAAAGATCTTGGCTGGCCAACACTATGAATGGCAACCACCTCTCTAAAATTAAGGAGTTTGCCTTATCCGAACCCCTAAAATCAAGGAATTGTGATCTTCCTCTAGTTGCACTTGTCTTGGATGCCTATCACCTCATCACCCAAGCCATGCATGCAATCCAATACAACCCTTCTAGCCTTGGCATGCCTAGCCCTTGTAATGGCATTGCGAATGACTCTTCTTGCATCTTCATCAATCCTCCCCCAAGACCGACCTTGTCCTTAAGGTCCAAATTTAAAAATTAATCCTTGAGAAAGACTCACTCAACCGGTTCAAAGAACTCCATACTCCTCCCTTTGTCAAAATGCTTCTTCATTTGGTCTTGATCATGTGCCAAATTCTTCTTGAGTTCCTTCAAGACTTCATCCCTCTCTCGAAGCTCCATATCCACCAAATCATTTGGTGAACTCCCCACTTTATAGGCCACAAGCACCTGTGGTGGCCTCCCATAAAGTGCCTCAAATGGTGTCATTTTGATAGACTGGTGGTATGATGTGTTGTACCAAAATTCAGCCCATGCCAAATGCTCTTCCCACTTCTTTGGGTATTGGTGCACAAAGCACCTAAGGTATTGCTCAAGAGTCTGGTTGATCACCACCGTTTGGCCATCGGTTTGGGGGTGATAGGTTGAACTTCTGGCCAACTATGTCCCATGCATCTTGAAGTACTCCATCCAAAAATTGAACACATGGTCTCTATTGGTCACTATGCTTCTTGGCATCCCATGAAGCTTCATCACTTGATCCACATAAAGTTTAGCAATCGTCTTGGCTGTGTATGGATGCACATTGCAATGAAGTGTGCATACTTGGTCAAGTGGTTCACCACCACAAGCACCCCGTCACAACCATTTGAGAGTGGCAACCTCTCCACAAAATCCATAGTAACATCCTCCCAAGTGTGAGTAGGGATTGGTAAGGGTTGCACCAACCCCTTGAGCTTACTACTCTCACTCTTCACCCTTTGACAAGTGTCACACCTTCTCACATACTCCCTCACATCTCCTTTCATGTCATCCCAATAGAAAAAATTAGCCACCCTTACCCAAGTATGGCACACTCCCGAATGTCCCCTTTCCTTGGTATCATGAAAGTGGCTCAAGATCTTCCTCCTAAGCTCCCACACACTCAGCACCACCACTTTTCTCTTGTATTTTAAAAGCCATCACTCATCTTATAATTTTCTACTCCCTTAGCATCCACATCTAGCTTTTCTATCATCTCCTTACACCATAGATCATTTTTTACTCCCTTTCTAATCTCATCTCAAACTCCCCATGAAGGACTCGAGAGGGACTCCAATACCTCACCATCTTCCCTCCTTGATAGGGCATTGGCCACCTGGTTCTCCCTACCTGGCCTATACACCAATTCAAATTCAAAACCAAGGAGTTTGAATACTCTGCCTTTGTTGATTCAAAGTGGTGACCCTTTGCTCCAAAAGTTGCTTTAATGGTTGTTGATCTATGGCTATCAAGAACTTTCTTCTCAACAAATAAGGCCTCCACACCCTCACAGCCTCCATGATGGCAAGCATCTCCCGTGCATACACACTCTACCCTTTATTTTGAACACCAAGGGCCTTGCTAATGAAGGCTAGTGGCCTCCCTTCTTGTGTCAAAACAGCTTCTACGTCCACATGACTTGCATCCGTGTGTAGCTCAAATATCTTCTCAAAATTAGGCATAGCAAGGACGGGTGTAGTTGTCATGGCTTTCTTCAAATATTCAAATACCTTCTCCCTCTCTTCACTCCACTCAAAATTATTCTTCTTGAGCATATTGGTGAGTGGCCTTGCAATAGAAGCATAATCTTTCACAAATTTTTAATAGTAACTCGTGAGCCCAAGAAAGCCCCTCAACTCGATGATAGTCTTCAGTTTGGGTCTAGCTACCATAGCTTCCACCTTCTTTGCATCCACCTTGACCCCATCATGTGAGATCAAATGTCCCAAGTACTCAATCTCCCTTTGGCCGAATGCACACTTGGACAACTTAATGTAGAAAGAGTTGTCAAGTAGCACCCCAAAATCAACCTCCGAGTGCCCCAAGTGATCCTCCTATGTCTTGGAATAAACAAGAATGTCATTAAAAAATACCAGTACATACCTCCTCAAATACAGCTTAAAGATTTGGTTCATGCATGCTTGAAAAGTTGAATGAGCATTACATAAACCAAATGGCATCACCAAGTACTCAAAGTGGCCATTGTGAGTTCGGAAAGCCTTCTTGTGAATGTCCCATTCATGCACCCTTATTTGATGGTACCCAGCCCTTAGATCAAATTTGGAGAAGAACATCAAACCTTTAAGCTCATCCAACATATCATCAATGGTCGGGATTGGAAATCTATCCTTGATGGTAGCCTCATTCAAGGCTCGATAGTCAGTGCAAAATCTCCATGTGCCATTCTTCTTTTTTACCAAGAGAATCGGACTTGAGAATGGACTAGTGCTTGGCTGGATGAGCCCATTAGCCAACATCTTATTGACTTGTTTTTCGATCTTGATCTTTTGGTAGTAAGCCTATCGGTAGGGAGCTACATTAACTAGCTTGGCTTCCTCCTTCAATGGAGTGCGATGATCAAATTCCCTTGAGGGTGGAAGTGTCTTCGGGTCCTCCATCACTCTGGAGAACCACCCCAACAACTCCCTCAAGTCACTAGGCACCTCGGCACCTAACTCCCTCTCCAAACCTCCATCTTCCGTTTCATGCACCCTCACTCAAGCTCATATGTTAGGAGGCCAATGTGATAGCAAAACATTGCCCCCCACACCTCAAGATCTTCTCCATCTCATTAGGCCCCACAGCCTTACATCCTCCTCTTTCACTCATTCTCATGGTCACCCATTTACCCCTCATCATAAACTCCATAGTCATTTTTTTATAATCCGACATGATCTTCCCTAACTCCTTTAACCATTGCACACCCAACACCACATCCAACCGAACGATAGGTAGAGAATACAAGTCTACCACAATATCAAGGTCTTGTGTTTTCAAACATACCTTTTTATATATTTCTCTACACATCAACTTTTGCCCACTAGCTACCTTGAACTCAAATGAAGTGATTGAAGTCATATGCAGCCCAAGCTCTTGGCCACTTTAGAGTTGACGAAGTTTAGAGACGAACCATTATTCACAAGAACCATTACCTCCATCTTGAGTTCTAGGCTTGGAAACACCCGCCAAAGCATGAATAGAAATATGAGGGTCTCTCCCCTCGGCCTCTCCTTGCTCTTACTCTTCTTGCCCTTACTCTTTCTCTGCTACATCTTCCTCTTGCTTGAACTTCAACTCTATGAGAAAGATTTGCTTGGCTTTGCATTTGTGGCCCATATTGAACCTCTCATTTCAATTGAAGCAAAGCCCCTTCTCACTTCTTCGTTGTATCTCTTCCCAAGATAGCCTCTTCACACCCGCGGGTAAGGACTTGGATCCACTTGATGAGCCTCCATTAGGACCTCCCGGTGAGAAGTCATTGTCAAAAGTCTTGTTTGCACCAATCTTGGAAACTATTGGGGGTGGTTTCCTCACCTCAAACCGGATACTCTTCTTTAGATCTTGAAGTTGATCTTCTTTGATCCATGCAACCTCCAAAACTTGCATCAAGGTCTTTGGGTTCTTAGACTTCACTTCCGCCGCCAACTCACTCTTCAAGCCGCCCATAAAGGTCCCAATAAGGGCCTTCTCCGACCTACCATGTACTCTAGTGGACAAGTACTCAAACTCTTTTTTATAATCTCTTAAAGATCCGGTTTGCTTGATCTTTGAGAGTCTCATGGTAATCCATATACTTGGTTGGCCTGAACCTCCTCAAAAGCTCATTGACTTCTTCCACTTCAACTCCCTCCTTTGAGCCACATACGTCTTCCTCATCCATTGCCACCATTGGTTGGCCACCCCCTTAAGGAAGTAGGTGGCATAGGACACTTTAGAATGGCCCTCTATGTGATTGTGCTAACAGTATTGCTCGGTCCTACTAACCCAAGTGCTCGGGTCATTATCATTGAATTTTGAAAAGTCCATCTTTGGTTTAATAACTTCCCCCCTACGTGCTCCTCTCCTCTCATCACGGTTCTCTTCTTCTCCTTCACTTTCCCTTGTTGATTCCTCATTAGGGCTTGAGGAATTTTGAGTAGATGAATCCGAATCATCCACCCTCTCTTGGCGTTGGCTTCTTATAGATCCAATGGAACCCTCAAGACTATGGGCTCTTCTTTTATGGCGCATTCTCTCTCAATTCCTCCTTTGATCTACCAATTGGTGGAGCATCTCCTCAATCCTTTCATTGATGGCGGTTTGTTGTGCCTCCAAAGTGGCTTTAATATTCTCAATACACTCCCTATGAGTTAGTTGTCCATTGGCCATGGCTTCCTCTTCTTGGGTTGGATCTCTCTCAATGAAAGCACCAATTGATGGAAGCCTCACTCTCACTCACTTGTGTTTGGTGTGTTGGGTGATTAGGTCTAGGGTTTGTGATGTGTTGGTTGGCTAGATCTGGGCTTACCTCAAGGCAGCACAAAAATCCAAATTGGTTTGTTGGTGAAAATCAAGACTAGTTCGGGCTTGCACTTAACTCTCAAATGTTTTGAAGAGAAAATTTTCATTGATTAAAGAAAACATAACAATAATGATTAATAATACAAAGGACCGAAAATATAAATAGCAAAACACTAGGGTTGGCACCTCCTCCCCCCCCCCCCCCTCCTCTTACTTCCCTTAAGCTAGATCTAGATCTAGATCTCAATCTTAGATCCATCTCTTAAGTTTAGGGAATCCTAAGTTTAAGGAAACAAAATCTAATGCTTAAAATAAAGGAAATAAACTAGGAAATAAATATAAACACATTAAAACTAGATAAATCTCCTAATTAAAAGGATCATAGCCGAACAACACTATGAATGACGCCCACCTCCCTAAAATTAAGGAGTTTGCCTCCTCTCAACCCCTAAAATCAAGGAATTGTGATATTTCTCTAGTTGCACTTGTCTTGGACGCCCATCACCTCACCACCCGAGCTATACATGCAACCCAATGCAACCTTCCTAGCCTCGACAAGCCTAGCCCTCCTAGTGGCATTGCGAATGACTCGTTTTGCATCTCCATCAAGATGGTACGGCCCCTCTCCCAAATCCCAAACGTAACTTGGATTTTGGGAATTGGCACAATCAATGTTTTAAATTTTATTTTGATGATTATTTTGATTTAAATACTAAAATGAACTATTTTGATATCATTGATTTTTGATTTACTATTTTGGGATTAACTATATATATATATTTATATTTATACATAAACTGATAACTAATAGAATAAACATATGTATATGTAAATATGAATCATGTATGTGTGTATATATATGGAAGAATTGATGATTTATAAAATGAATATACATTGAAAGCAATTAAAAAAAGTAAGAGATATTAGTATAAAAAAATAATATTACAAAAACCATAAACTTGAGTTGAGAAAAAAAGAAAAGAAAAGAAAAGAAAAGAAAAAACGAAACAAAAGAACATAAAATTTATTAAAATTAATGATACTTAAAAGAAATAGAGAATGAGGAAACATATTTAAAGTTACAAAAAATTAAAATTTTGCCAAAAGCCTGATGACTTGATGATATATGGTCCGGTTTTTCAAATGAAAAATCTGGGTTTGAAACCACTTATCCCCCTTTATAAAAAAAAAAAAAAGGTTAAAATTTTATAAATACATTTTAGATTATAGAAGTAATTAAACAACATCAAGAGTTAAAATTTACAAAAATGCCATCCAAACTAAAAAAAATGACAAAATTTTTATTAAAATAATATGAAACAAAATAGGGTATGTAATAGTTATTTCATCCTAAATGCTGAAACGGCCATAAAATTGAAATGAAACGAGATGAGATATAGTTTATAGGGTCCTGCATTATAACAAAGAGTTCCAACCAAAATGGCTTAAACAACACGTAAGTGGAAAGCACAACCCCTCTATACTACCAAGAAGGAAACCCCCCGGAGTGCCTTCTCTTCTCTCGTGAGAAAGAGTGAGGCTCTAGTACCTTTGAGCTCTCAAAGGTTTCGGTCTCACATAGTGTGAGTTGAGTTATTCTGTTACTAGCTTCTAGTTTACGATAGATGCTGTGGAGGAGCTAGCCAAACGATGGGAAAGATTGCATCTATCAATGGAAGAGAGCTCTGGTTTTCATGTCAAATAGGAAGGTCCTAAGGGGGATGGCAGAGATGGAAAACAATGCATAGTTAGAAAGGCCCTGGTGGAAAAGGGAGTTAACAGCGAGGCCTATAGGGTCACCATGTCTCAAGGATGGAGGCGGGAGGGTTAGGTCAAGTTTAAGGAACTAGGAGACCAGTGCTCTTCCTGATAGAATTCCAAAAAATGGTGGACAAAGATAAGGTCCTTAGTGGCCGACCTTGGTAATTTGACAAAAGTTTACTAGCTCTACAAGAGATCGATGAAACAATATCAATCAATGCATTACACTTTAACTATGAACCCTTTTAGGTTCAGCTTCACAACCTCCCACTAGCCACCATGACAGAGGACTTTGGTGAGGAATTTGCTTCCTTGATTGGGCCTGTTATCAGGGTGGAAGCAGGGGCAAATGGACATGCATGAGGAAGATGCCTTTGAGTTAGGGTGGTGGTGGATCTCCACAAACCTCTAATGTGAGGTAAATGGCTCATGTTTGATGACAAGCAACATTGAATTCCATTCAAGTATGAAAGGTTGCAGAACTTCTACTTCCATTATGGTGTGTTGTCGCATAAGGGAAGGTCTTGCATGAGGCCACACAATGACCAACAAGGTGATGAAAAACCCCTCAACAATTTGGTTCATGGCTGTGAGCTCAACCCATGAACATGAACATCTTTGATAGTCGCAGATATAGTGGCTCAACATGTGACAACCACCACCAAGGGGGGCAGCATGGTGAAAGGGGAGGTGGTGATAGGGAAGAACTTAGGCTAAGTAACAAAGCTATTCCACAGGCTTTTTCAGCAGATTTGTAGAATAAAGTTGCAGCCACAACCCTGGCAAAATCAACTTGAGGTGGCAAAGGACACTCGACAATAGAGGAAACCTCAAAAGTAAGTAATAGTACAGACTTTACCCTCGAGTCACTCAATAAAGCTCAACATCATGGAGGTCAACCCTCAGGCTCAAAAGAAGCACCAGACCAAAACAAGCTATTCACTATTGAAGATGAACTAGGAATCCAAATCACTTCAAGTACTTACACTAACATGGAACTAGACTCTGACTATGTACCTTTGAAATTTACTGAAAAACCAAAAGGTCTGATCAAACCACTTAAGGTCCAAGGGGGACTGGTAAGCAGTGAGGTGTCACTGCGTAATCTCCACTTGGACTCTAGCTTAAAAGCATACTCAAAAGTAGAGATGACATGTCACTTACCTGGTACAGATGCTAGCCAGAAACCAGGCATGAGCTCTGTCAAAATTAACACTAGAAAATGGAAGAGACTAGTTTGAGGGAGGATCTCTCAAACTGGAGCAAATGGAGGTGGAATCCTGACTGATATCTCAAACTAGTATCAAGAGGGGTGGAAATAGAAGCACTAATGAAAATGAGCATGATCCAAAGAGATTAAGGAGGAAGGAGAACACCATTGAGAACAACACAATTAAGGTAATGGCTGTACCCCAGCCCTGCTAATGTCGATGAGTATCATAGCTTGGAGCTGCCGAGGGCTTGGAAACCCTTGGACAGTTAGATCCCTTAACCTCTTAGTTAAGGATAAGTGCCCAACCATGGTTTTTCTCATGGAAACAAAATGTTCAAAGGCAAGAATTGAAGATGTTTGCAACAAGTTGAGATTTGAGGCATGCTTAGCTGTGGACATTAAAGGAAGCAGTGGGGGGCTTGCGTTAATGTGGAAAAAAGTGTCAATGTGGTTATACATAATTACTCAAGGTGGTACATTAGTGCATATGTAGCAAATGCAAATGAACAGCCATGGTTCTTCACAGGTTTTTATGGTTACCCAGAAACCTCAAAGAGGCATTTAAGTTGGGAATTCCTTAAGTCTCTCAAACAAGTACCTCATACTCCTTGGCTCTGTTGTGGAGACTTTAATTAGATTATTTGTCAGGATGAGAAGATGGGAGGTGGCCCTCAACCCTACAAACAGATGGAATCTTTCAGGAACACACGAGAATGGTGCTCTTTAAACTCAGTTTTATCTAGAGGTCCTAGGTTTACTTGGGCTAATAATAGAAGTGAGCCAAATTTCACCAAAAAAAGGCTGGATCGGGCTCTTGCTAATCCAGTATGGTTGCAAAAATTTAATAATTCATGCTGCAATGTACTTCTAGCCTTGAAATCAAATCACTCCCCCTGCTTATTTGCAGTGGTTCTCATCAAGGGCAACCAAATTTTTAAACTAAGTGCTTCAGATTTGAAGCATCTTTGTCTTTAAAAGCAGACTGTGCTACAACAATTCAAGAAGCCTCAAATAAACTTGCTTATGGGGAGAATACTTTCGAGATTATGAGAAGAAGATTGCTGAACTGTGGAACTGATTTAAAGAAATGGAATGTGAAAGTAAACAAGAGGGCTCCAAATGACATAAGATAGAAACTAAAGAGACTGGGTGAGTTGAAAGAAGCAGGTAGTGGGGATCATGTGGAAGTTGTCAAAAGGTTGCAAAGTGAAATTGACCAAAAATTTGCTGAAGATGAATTGAGATGGAAACAAAGAGCCAAGCAACATTGGCTACAAAAAGGGGACAGGAACACAACCTTTTACCATTTTCATGTCTCACACAGTAGGAAAGTCAATAAGATTTCACAAATTATGGATCATAGGAACATGATGGTGTTTGACAAAGAGAAAATTAGAGCCATCTTTACAAGCTTCTTCTCAAACCTATTCACCACCTAATCTCCTACTGGAATTGAAGATTGTATAAGGGACATGCCTCAAAGAGTAACAGCTAGTATGAATGCCTTTCTGCTCTAGGAATTTACAGAAGTTGAAGTCAAGAGTGTTGTCTTCCAAATGAAAGGGATGGGATCCCCAGGACTAGATGGCTTTCCAGTTGTATTCTACCATTCAAATTGGAACATCACATGCAATGAAGTGACAAGTTTTGTGCTTAACATCCTTAACAAAGCAGGTTCTTTGGAAGGTGTAAATGATACATATATATCCTTGATCCCAAAAGTCAATAATCCCAAAAAAACTTCTGATTTTAGGCCTATTAGTCTATACAATGTAATTTATAAAATTGTGGCAAAAGTGATATCAAATAAACTCAAACTTGTATTGCCTGATATAATTTCTTTGAACTAAAGTGCATTTGTTCCAGGTAGGGCCATAACAGACAACATCTTAGTGGCATATGAGATCCTTCACACCATGTCCACAAGAATGCAAGGCAAGACAGCTTACATGGCTTTAAAACTCGACATGAGCAAGGCTTATGACCAATTGGAGTGGTCATTTCTATCCTCTGTGATGTGCAAGATGGGGTTTGACAGAAGATGTACAGCCCTTGTGATGAATTGCCTTGCTTTTGTTTTCTACTTTATTTTGCTCAATGGTGAAGCTCAGGACAATTTCAAGCCAACTCGTAAACTAAGGCAGGGGGACCCCCAATACCCCTACCTATTTATTATTTGTGCAGAAGCCCTCTCAAACCTACTGTCCCAGGCAAAGATGAATGACAGTCTTTCAAATGTACCAGTTGGGAGGGGTCCTGTTAAAGTTAGCCACCTCTTCTTTGTTGATGATAACATGTTATTCTGCGAGGCAAATACCCTTGAATGGAGTAGACTTATGAGCATTCTGAATGTATGTGTGCAAGCTTCTAGCCAACGATTAAACAAAGAAAAGTCATCCATTTACTTTAGCAAAAACACACCCTCTAATAGCAGGACAAACATTCTTCGAATTGCAGGAGTCACTTCCACAGGATCTTTTGAGAGATACTTAGGCTTACCCACCATGGTGGGAAGAGCAAAGTGATCGGTGCAAAACTGCAAGTGCACAGTATCGTAGTTTTATAATAAAGTGATAAGAAGAGTATCGTCCTCAGGGATTGGTACCTTACTTTTGACAAATACCAAAATTATACTAATCTTGATTTTATCTAGAGGAATTACTAAGATTTTTGTAGTTGTAATTTAAACTAGAATCAACTCAAAGAAAAATACACAAGGGAAATAAAACTGATATTCGAAGATCAAATTAATGGGAAAGAAAACTTCTAGGAAATTGATTTCACCTAATTTCTCACTATGTTTTACTCATCCAACTAAGTTAATTTAATTCTTTTTGTTTATTAGCAAATATCTAATTCATCCAAAAGCCTCTTTCGATAGTCAATTGAAAATTATTCTCGTTCATCAATTCACACAAGAATATGCAAATTAATGAAACAAGAAAACAATAAGACCAATGATTTAAATACTACATAGGTTCATACAAGTCTTTCGATCTCTATATTTACCTATGCCGACATATTCAAGATCTATCCTATAATTTCCTCTTTCGATAGCAAATCACAAGATTTAAACATCATCTAATCAATGGCCAGTTAATTAGAAGCAATAAACTCTAAATAAATCAGATAAACAAAGAGAGACTTGCCTTAAATTAGCATAGACAATCAAGCATAGTTTGGACTAGGTTACATCGTTTTTCTAGAATAAATAAAATTTAGCTCATGCTAAAGATGGAATTTAACATAAACGAATTCACCATAATTGTTCTGAGAATATTGGAAGGAAAATAAACACTGAAAAATACTCCTCGTAGTCGCAACTCGTCTTCAAAAACTCCAGGAAATGATCAACTGCTTCTCTCTGTCTGTTCTCGTGTATGATTCCAACGTACGTGCAATGTGTGGAACTCTCTCTCCGAAACAGATGACTTCAATTCTTCTAGTTGTCTTTTTCTCTCCCAAAAACGTGTTCTCCAGTCAAAAGTACGGTCATATGATGAAAAATCACTCTTATATGTCATAATGGCGGAAAAACCCTAGATCTGTAAAATACGATGTTCGCTCGAGCGGGGTGTCAAGCGAGAATCGAGCGTTCAACTCTGCCTGAATTCGCTCGAGCAGCTTGTCGAGCGGCCATCGAGCGTTCGACTCTGCCTGACTTCGCTCGAGCGTCCAATGTCTCCGCTCGAGCGATCTTGTTTTCCGGCAACCCGCTCGATCTCATTGTCGAGCGGCCATCGAGCGTTTGAAACTGCCTGAATTCACTCGAGCGACCAAATTCCTCCGCTCGAGCGATGTGGTAAATCTACAATATGAAATTTTGCAAGTCATCACAAAGCTGGCTTGCTTTCATGGATTGATTTATGGAGTATGGTCCAAGATCACCAACTAGAAAACAACCAGCTTGCCAACGGCTGGAAAAAAAGTTCTACTGAAATTTGTGTTCCAGGCCATCCCCACATACACAATCGGTATCTTTCTCCTCCCTAAATCCATCAGTAGCAGATTGGACCAGGTTCTAAGGAAGTTTTTGTGGGGGCTTCAGTGAGGATTAGTCCAAGATACATTGGGTAAAGTGGAGCCACTTGCCTCAATTTTAGATGCAAAAGTAGGCTCTCGACCATCACTAGCTTGGAGGAGTTTGCTTGCTGGTATCAAGTTATTAAGAGAGAGTTTGCAATGGAGAATTGACAATAGCTCACAGGTGAAAATATGCGAGGATAGATGGCTTCCTGGACCCCACTTCTTTGCTCCAGAAAACAGGTCCAATGCTTCAACTAATGTGATGTTGGTGGCTAACTTAATTGACTCTTTTCTTAGAATGTGGGATGACAAAATTCTCTCTAATTTGTTTACTCAGCAAGAGGTGGAATTAATTAAAACCATCCCAATCAGTTTGGAAAATAGAAAAGATTGACTAATTTGGGGAGGCACCATAAATGGTATATTCTCAGTGAAGAGTGACTATCCTCTTCACAGAGAAATTCAGTTCAATCAAGTCAGTGGCCCCTTAACTAACTGTGCGCAAAGTGGCCTATGTAAAGTGTTGTGGACATTATAGGTTCCAAATGGTATTAGGATGTTCCTTTGGAGGTCATGTAATGATGCTTTGCCAACTTTCTCTAATCTATTCAAGAGAAAAATCAGAGAGGACAACAAATGCCCAATCTATGGTCTTGAACAAGAATCCTCAGGTCATGTTCTGCAGAATTGTGGTGCTGCCCGAGATGTCTATAGTTAAGCTAGTAGACCACTTCAAAAACTTTCTCTAGATTGCTTGTCCTTTAAAGAAATTTGGCAGCAAATGATTGACAAGCTACCAAAAACATTGCAGGAGGAAGCATGATCGATAGTGAGACTTATATGGATAAGGAGGAATGAGTTTGTGCGTGGTAAGGAGTTTAGACATCCAAAATCCATTGTTCACAAAGCCCAGGATGATCTAAAATGCTTTAAAGCTACAAAATAGGATGCCCCAATTGCAACAACTGTAGTCTACTCTGAAAGTAATCAAAGATGGAAAACACCTCCTGAGTGGACCTACAAATTGAACAAGGATGCTACTATTAATCAAACCAAGGGCCTAATTGGTATTGGAGCAATCCTTAGGGACAGTAATGACCATGTTCTTGGCACTCTCCGAGCAAGAAAAAGCTTCAAGATCTCTCCTTCATTGCAGAAGTATATGCAATGATCATGGCTATTTTATTCTACAAAGATGCAGGCTTTCATCCTATCATTTTTTAAGAGGACTCGTTGCAAGTGGTAGAGAGAATGCAGAAGATAACAGTTGATTGGAGCCAAGGTGGTTTAATCATTGAGGACACAAAACAAGTTCAACGAAGTTTTCCTTCTTGGAGCTTTTGCCACACTAAGAGGGATTCTAACATGGTAGCCCACATGCTTGCCAATGATGCCTTCTTGAGTGATTGTGATCTCTATGAATTAGAGGAGATTCCTAATTGTATTAGACATGTTGCTTAGTCAGACTCTTTGTAACAGGATGTTTGATCAATGTAAGTTATCTTGATTTGTTTTTTTTTTTGTTTTTTTTAAAAGGAGTCCGCCCCTAATTGGGCAGGTCTTTCTGACCCAGGTACAACCTAGCTTGGTGGTCTTATCCAAGGGGCAAAAGGCTTACTTCACTCCCCATCTTTTTTATTTTATAGTTTTTACTCTCTTTTAAATCAAGTCTTACTAATTTTTAATGTACCTCTTCCATTTTCTTGATTTTAGTTAATCTTTTATCAATATATTTGATTTTCTAGGATTATTTTACTTTTTTAGGTGTTCTCTTTTCCTTTTCTTTTTTCTACTTTTCTTCTTTCAAGAAAAACACATTTGGATATTTTTTTTATTTTTTACCACAATTTTTATATTTTATAATATTTTATGGATTTTAAAGATTTTTTGTTAAAAACTACATCGGTCAATTTTTATTAGTTGATACTTAGCATTAGAATGACACGTGACAATGTTTTTTAATGAGAGATTAACAGAAGTAACTTATTACTTTTTTTTAAAAAAGCTAAGAAACCTAATGTGCAAATGAGTGAAAATCCACTTACAAAGTTTACATTTCACATTTTCTTTTTAATTGAGTTTTGGTGTAGAACATTGGAACACTATTTTAACTTCAAAGTAAACTGAAGCTTGTGAGTTTGAGTTATTCACATTCAAAAATGAGAGAGAGAGAGAGAGAGAGAGAGAGAGAGAGAGAGGAACACACTATGTGTGAAGAAGAACTGGTTGGCCAAAGGGGGAAGTCAAAATACCTGAAATCTGAGTCTAATTGATTCTAGGGTTAACGAATGATGTCCTAATCACCGGCGGCGATGGATCTAGAGCTGAGGAAGAGTTAGGGTTTCGTGGGGGAGAGAGGATCGTCGACGACTAGAATGGAAGGGTTCAAAGGTGTGAAGTTTGAACTGTGAAGGATGAAGGGGCTAGCCGAATTCTTATGTTGATGACAAAACGATATCATTTTGTCATATATAAAACAACATCGTTTTGTGCATCTGATTTTTTTTTTTAAATTTAAATCGGTTACGGATATCCAGTTATATAACTGGATCCGTAACCCACATGAATTCACCCAGTTTTTAGATTCCAGACCTGAGCGGGAAAAAATCTGGTCCAGTTCTACAACCATATATTTAATATATATTGAAATTAACTTAACTCACATTCGCATTTACATTCCATGAAGTAGTGCAGCTAAGAAAGCTTATTGGCTTTGTTAGATTGTCCAGCATCCATTATTTTATAGGCTTTATATCTACTCTTCGAGTATGGAGAGAAGGCCATTATTGTCTACCTCTTACAAAAATAAATTTATATGAAATCCACACAATCAATGTTGAGGAAATGATTTTCCACTATTCAATAACAAAACCATTGCACTCTTTTGGTGGAAAGAAGCATACCAGCATTTTCAAAATGTGAAACAAAATTTTCCATACCAAAATTTAAATTGAGAGCAAATAGCCTAAGAGCAATTGGTATTAGACTAGCCAAATATCAGTTAAATCTAAAATATAGCTAAGTTTTATATAGATTACTTGCATTGGACTAACTGAAAACCTTTACCTTAGATTTTGAGTTACAGTAACTCTAAAAAAAATTTCAAAGTTGGAGAGTCATTATTCACCCATCAAATTCATATTTTGTTCACAAATAATCAATAAGGATTTATTAAATTTTTTTAAAACTTTAATTAGTAACAAGGCTATATTATGTCCAAAATTTTCAGTTAACATTTTTTGTAAATTATGTCTAGATTTTTTAGGAAATATATTTTTGTAAACAAGGCTATATTATGTTAGATAATTAGGTTGATATAAAAGATAGTTGGAAAGCAATAATTTTAAGTAAAACTTAAATTATTAATTATTATATGGAATGTATTTGCAAACTATATAAAAAAGTTATTTTTAAAATACATAAAATTATATTATTGTTTAAGTTTAAGATTGATAGTCCAATATAAATTAATATTTTCAATGACTTTGATTTAACTAAAATCTTAACTTTTAGCCAAATTTTAGACTTAGCCTGGCAATGCCCTAATAGGAAGCCCAAAAGTGGGAATAAATGACTCTTAGCTAGTGATAGACATATTACTTTTCTATTACTTTTATATTATTTTTTAAATTTTTAAATTTTTAAAATTTTTTCATTTAGATAATAATTAAGGAAGTGAATATTAGTGAAATTATATATTTTTTAATTTTTTTGAATAATTAAAGATATTAAAAAAATATTTAAAAATATAAAAAAAATCAAATACATTAAAATATTTGACTAAAATACATTAAAATATAAAAAAAATCAAATACATTAAAATAGGTGAAGTTATCATGTTTGACAATTGTCAAGCGGCAGACGCTGTCATGTTTGACAATTGAGGTGTTCAAATTCAAAATGTGTACATCCACGTATTCCAAGACAGCCAATCTGGGCAGCTTTGGAAACTGGAAAGTTAACTCAGCATGCAACAAGCTCGAGGAAAACGCTACTCTTCGGTGAATCTTGCTGTGAGTTATGGATTTTTTATTTTTTATTTAATAATTAAATTAGTATTTTTTAATAATATTATAATTTTTTTAAAAAATATTAAAAAAATACATATAAAAAACTAACGAAGCATTAGAGCTCCCAGCGGTGGCCACCCATAAGCTCAATGACTCTTGATAGCAAGCGCATGCAATAAGCTGGATGACTCAGGAGGCAAATGCTGTCAAGTTTGACAATTGAAGGAAAATATGTGTACAGACATATTTCAAGTTGTAGCCTGTATGTGCATTATTCAGAAATTGAAAGTACTCTTCCAGAAGCAAGCACTTACAAAAATATCAATCCCAGAAGAAGTAATGAATTTGTAATGCCCCTGGCATCCAAAATCTTCATTCTTAGAAACGAGAAGCATTTGAAGAGTTATGAGAGTTGTTCGAGAAACAAAGTTGTTCGATCTCCTTATATTATTATCCTACTTTTGTCTAGAGTTTGGCACTGCCATAGACACCATCACCACAACCAAGTTCATCAATGATCCTGAAACCCTGATCTCGAACAGCGGTGACTTCAAATTGGGATTTTTTAGCCCTACAAATTCTACCTATCGCTATGTTGGGATATGGTATGCTAAAGCTTCTGCGTCCAGCGTCATATGGGTTGCTAATAGAAACGATCCCCTCAAGAGTTTGTCGGGAACTTTGACCATATCTGAAGATGGCAATCTAGTAGTATTAGATGAACAAGAGAAGATTATTTGGTCATCGAATATAACAGGTTCTGTTTTCAATTCAAGTGCCCAACTTTTAGATTCTGGTAACCTTGTTTTGCAGGAAAACAAAACTGGCACAATCATTTGGGAAAGTTTCCAACATCCTGTGGATACACTTGTGCCAAAGATGAAACTTAGTACTAATGTAAGAACAAGCAAGAAAGTGCAGCTAACCTCTTGGACCAACCAATCTGATCCATCCATAGGAAACTTCTCTGTTGGTATTGACGTTTTTAATTTTCCTGAGATATCCATTTGGAATGGCAGTAGCCGATATTGGCGTAGTGGTCCATGGAATAGTCGGGTCTTTATAGGAATACCGTCTATGAATTCTGTGTTTCTTGATGGATTTAGTCTTATAGATGATCAAGAAGGAACATTCTATTTTAGTTTTGCCTTCTCAAATGAGTCTATATTATCAAATTTTGTCTTGAATGCGCAAGGAAATATTGTGCAAAACTATTCAAATAACGGGGACAATTGGGAGGTCGCGTGGGTAGCTTTGGAGACCGAGTGCGATGTTTATGGAAAGTGTGGGGCATTTGGAATTTGTAATTCAAAGAGTTCACCTATTTGCAATTGCTTAGTGGGGTTTGAGCCGAAGAATATAGAAGAATGGAATAGAGGAAACTGGGGTAGTGGATGTGTGAGAAGGACATCCTTGCGGTGTGAGAGAGTGACCACTGGTGGTGAAGAAGGCAAGAACGATGTGTTTTTGAAATTGAAGATGATGAAAGTGCCAGACTTGGTAGAATGGTCATCTGCTTTTGAAGATAAATGTCGAGACCAATGTTTAGAGAATTGTTCTTGTATAGCTTATGCATATGATGCTGGCACTGGTTGTATGTCATGGACTAGAGACTTAATTGACTTGCAGAAATTCTCCATTGGTGGAGTTGATCTTTATGTTCGTGTGGCGAATTCAGAACTTGGTGGGTTGTTTTCGTTTTCTTTCAAATTTATATTATGATTTACTTCATCCGTTACTGTCCAGTCAAGTTATCTAGTTACTTTGTATTTTTAAAACAAATAAAATTTGTATTCAATCCAACATCAGTTATTAAATCCATGTAAATCTATTTACCAAAAAATGAAATGGTCGTTATTCTGTGTCCTGTTTTAGATGAATTAGTTTGATGTTTTGATCTCTTACTTACAGATAGAAAAGGGGTTGATGTAAAAGTAGTCATAACAATTCCAACGATCATTGGAACATTATTCCTTGCCATCTGCACTTTCACATTATGGCGATGTATGGCTAAACGGAAAGGTAAGATTCATGCTCCAATTAGCTAGTGGACTAAGAAATTCTAGCATATATTTACATATAGATTAGCATAGATTTACATATAATTACTAAGTTTTGTATCCTAAACTAGCAAGGAAAAGGAAAACGAGGGAAACACTATCGTTGAACATAGAGCAAGCATATGCAAAATTTCAGGGCGAAAGCAATCTTGAGGATAGCATGAACCAAGTTAGACTCCAAGAGCTACCTATATTTAGTCTTGAGGAGCTAGCAAGTGCAACAAACAGTTTTCATCAGTCTAACAAGCTTGGACAGGGTGGATTTGGTCCCGTATACAGGGTAATGGTTGCTCTTTCAAAGGTTCATGGTTGCCTAATAATTTTGATTTATAGTAATGGGTTGTTGCTTGTTCATAGGGAAAATTGTTAGATGGACAAGAAATTGCGGTAAAAAGACTTTCAAGAGCCTCTGGACAAGGGCTAGAAGAATTTATGAACGAAGTGGTGGTAATTTCTAAACTTCAACACCGAAATCTCGTTAGACTCCTTGGCGGGTGCGTTGAAGGGGAAGAAAAGATGTTGATCTATGAATATATGCCAAATAAGAGCTTGGATATATTTCTTTTTGGTTAGTTCATTCTAATGCCTTTGTGTTATATTTGAATATAATAAATCTATAATCATCTAAATCAATAGACAAAATGGAATGATATTCTTTGTTGTGGTGTTTTAGCTTCTTAATGTAGACTTTTCTTGTGACTTCATCAAAATTACTTATTCACAAATATAACATTCACTCTGTATCATAAATCTAATATGCATTCTTGATCTTCTTTGTTTTGGTTAATTTCATTAGATCCAAGCAAACAAGAACTGCTAGATTGGAAACAACGTTTCCAAATTATCGAAGGTATTGGCCGAGGTCTACTCTACCTCCATAGGGATTCAAGATTAAGGATAATTCATAGGGATCTAAAGGCAAGTAACATATTGTTGGATCAAGATCTAAATCCAAAGATATCAGATTTTGGTATGGCTCGAATTTTTGGAGGCAATGAAGACCAGGCCAATACTAATAGGGTTGTTGGAACATAGTAGGTACCTTTTGTCTTGATTCAGTTTGATACCGAGGCTAATATTCTTTTTTCTTACCATAACAAGATTTGGTTGTGCATAATTGTTAAACTATAGTGGCTATATGTCTCCTGAATATGCAATGGAAGGAAGATTTTCAGAAAAATCAGATATTTTCAGCTTTGGTGTGCTATTACTGGAGATAGTGAGCGGAAGAAGAAACACTAGTTTTTACCATGATGAGCAGGCCATGAGCCTTTTAGAATTTGTAAGTCTCTGTTATCTCATGGCCCTTTTTTTCAGTAACTCATTTATGTGTTTTCATAATTTTTATTTTTATGTTGTGATACTATTGGTTGATACTAAGTAGGAATGATTAATCATACTATATATTCTTCTACATAGTAGCTAGAAGAAGTGAGTATTTGAGACGCCCAAAATATTTAAATTAAGTAGTATTGAAAACACAATATATCACAATTGCCTTAATAAAAAGCTCAAACCACATGGCCTATATTCTAAAAGAACTGGTTAAGAATATAGTTGGAGCCTCATTTGAACCTTATAAAGGGCAAAAACTTCTTAAGAAAATGTGAGATCTCATTCACCACATACCCTTATGCTTATCATATGGGGTATCACAATCTCCCCCTCTTAAATTCCCAACGTCCTCGTCAAGCCTGTTCGTTATAGGTGGCACGGCTCAAGTCCCATATTTCTGGTTGGAATATGCTCTGATATCATTTGTGACATCCCAATAGAAGACCCAAACCACATGGTTTAGACTCCAAAAAGACTAGTCAATGATATGACTGAAGCCCCATTGAAACCTTATAAATAGCAAGAACTTCTCATTCCTAAGTAATGTGAAATCTCCTTCACCACTTAATCTTATCCTTATCATATAGAGTATCACACAATCTCAGTTGAAGACTCCGAAGGTATTTTTTGTCTCCAAATTATCAAAACAAATTTCAATCATATATTCATCATGTTTCTAGGTATGGAAAATGTGGAACGCCAACAAAATTGCAGCCTTGGTAGACCCCAAGATATCTAAGCCATGCTTTGAAATGGAGGTCTTGAGATGCATACATGTTGGGCTATTGTGTGTTCAAGATTTTGCTAAAGATAGGCCAACCGTATCTATTGCAATTTCCATGCTTAAAAGTGAGATTGTTGATCTGCCTCGTCCAAAGCAACCAGCATTCACAGCAACGCAGATTGCCTCAGATACAGCTTCTCAATGCAACAAAAGTGGGTGCTCTATTAACAATGTCACTGTTACAATGGTTCTAGGTCGGTAGGTAGCATGTATTCTTTGACTTAAAAGTGTTGCAGATTTTCACACAGAATTTAAAAACAACTACAAAACATAAATACTTCTAATATGTTTGGTTTTTTGAGATAAAATTTATTCAAAGTAAAGAAGGATATTCTTTCTTTCTTTTGCCTTGCTTAAGAGCATCTCTAACGAAGTACCTAAATGGGCATGTTCTATTATAGCTAATGCTCAAAAGTTTTTTTTTTTTATAGCTTATAATAGACCATAATTCTCTTTCTTGCTTTAATTTTGTTTTTTCCAATGTTTTTTTAATTTTTTGTTTCTTCGATTTATTAAATGTTTACTTCCTGTGTAGATTGGACATAATTTTTTTTTTTAAATAATAAGATATGATCATTGAAAAATATGTTCATTAATTAAATCTGCTGGAAAAAATGCCTGTTGAAAATTAGTGGCTGAAAAGTATGGTCGTTGAAAAAATGACTGTCAAGAAACATTTAACTTTTGAAATATGATGGAAAGAAAATAGTAAAAAAAAAAAAATTAATAATATAATGTAATATTTAATGAAAGTGAAGAAACGAATATGAAAGTTATTGGAGGATGTATCGAGTACGTAGCCAATTAATGTTCGGTTTGGTCCTTCAAATTTTTTATCTCAAATTCAAAATTCTCATATCATCATTATAATTTTTTTAAATTTTTATATAAAATATAATAAATAATTTAACTTTTTTTTAATTTTTTCAAATTTCAAAACAGTAATAATATTTTATTTTAAAATTTAAAATTTTTATCTTACTACCAAACTATGCCTAAGTTATTTTTTTAAGAAATGACCTTTTGACTAGCTAAAATAAATAACTCTGCTAGAGATGTTCTAGTTATGCTAATGATTAGGCCTAGATTTGCCATCATAGCTTCAGATGTTCTCTTAACAAATCTTAATATCAGTGTTACTTGGACTTTTGTTTGGGGGGTGTTTAAAACGAAAATTATATAGAATTTTAAGATAATATGAGAGGAGTATAATTTTTCAAACATGTAGTAAACCTGATATTTTTCACAATTTCATGACCTAGATCATGTTAACCTAGTGTTGATCACTTGGTGCTAAGAATAAGATATTATGGTCATTATATTCCTAGAACGATTAGAATAATAAAGTAAAATGATCAAAATACTTCATTCATGTATTGCATTAAATGGAGACTTTCTATTTCAAGTTAAAATGATAATGAGTTTTATTACATACAAGCAAATTTGCATACAAATCTGTGTACCAATATTGCTGTTTTCATGTTCAAAATTCAAATTGACATTATTTTTATTAAAATCTGACTTCTGACAAATCACGTTAGATGGGTGCACAAAATTGCTCATAACTAAATTTTTTCAACGATAAGATCCTTATATCTTTTACTGTAATTTCGAGTCTTAATAATATGTAACTCAAATATGAGTTTTGTTATATATAAGTAAAGTTGCATATTAATCTGTGTACTAATATTGATTCCTTCATATTCAAAATTTAAATTAGCACTGTTTGTAATAAAAGTTACTTTTTGACCAATCACATCAGATTGGTACATAAATTAGTACATAATTATGCTTGCAACTAGAATTTTTCCTCAAATATTGTCATGACGACTTGTTTCATTGTTACCTAATCACTTATACATGGAATGAATGAGTCCCACTTTGCTTTTCATTATAGAGTTTCATTAAAATTTTATACACGGAATATATTATAAAGTCCATGCAATTTCCCAAGAGGACCATAATTAACCCAGCTAGCTAACCAATCTTCTATTCACAGAGAGAGTATTGGAGTAGAAAAGTGTAACGACCATCTTTGTGACGAGACTTCTAGAAAATGATCTTTTAAAAGAAGACGGAAATTACTGACTATTTTAAAATTATTTCTATTTCCTTCTCAGGGTATGAAAGAGTTATGGCGTAGAGGTATTAAATGAAAATTTTCTACGTCTCCCTAACCATAATGTCACTCCAGTAAGGAAGTTAAGTCCTTCAAACCAAATTATCAACTATAATAAAAAAAGAACTTAATAAAATCCTCTATTAATATACCATTATTTTCTAAAAATTACTTTATAAGAACAAATAGATAATTTTGTTAAAAATAACAGAGCTGAATTTTGTATAAATATTTAATAATAACAAAATCGTCAACAACCCACCTTTCACATAAGTACGTAGACTAAGATCGATCAATTGAGTAGAATCAACATTAGTATTAGAGCAAAGAACATGTTTACCCTCGTGGTAGGGTGATGCATCTCAGCGGACAATCAAGTAGAAACAAAATACAAAATATTCCCCTATTAAGCCATACAAGCTAAGTGTGCATTCAAGAAGAATCCACAAAATAAAATAAAAAAACACTTTGTATTCAACTTGGGCTTGTATTGGATTACTGGTCTTGGTAATAAACAAAAAAATATTTCTTACTCCTTTCGTTTATCCTAATAAAAAAGAGACAATTGGTCTTCGTAATAATAGTAAAATGCACAGATTTCTTGTTGATATTCCATATGATGAATTATAGCAAAAGCTAGGGCCAAGGAGGCATGATATTTGCCAACTCATAAGCCGTATGTCGTCTGCGCTGCAGATCTTTAATAATATCATTTCAATAAATTATTTGTTTTATCAATATAAATAAACTTGGTAGATAACTATTTAGATTCCATTTTTTACAATTATATCGCATTCATGTATCAATTCTTGGAATTCCAAAATTCATTAATAGATCTCATTAATTCATATATCACCATTTCATATTCCTTATCCCCTTATCCCTATAAAATGGTATCTTAAGGATCATTAATTTGTACAACATAAGAATTCAAAGTACCGAACAACATTAAGTTTTGGAAGAGCTGTTCTTACATTGCAATCTTTCTATTCTCTTACTATTTTTCTTTAGTTTTATAACAAGTTATCAACGCCAAACTCTAGTGTGTGTCAGCGTGGCTACAGAACAGCTGTTGAATTTGTCTTCCGTCTATAAGGTATAAACTCCATATGCTGGCCGGTCTTCCATCTTTTGTCCCGCATGCATACACATTTCAAGGAGAATTGGTCAACCCATGTGCTGCTGTCCAGGAATCCTTTTGAACTTGGAAACTGTAAAACAAAGAGCGGGCTCATTATTTTAAAAGCATAAACAGAGAAAAGAAATAATACACAAGAAATGTAAAATAAAAAATAAATTAAAAAAAATAAAACATAAAACATATGTTATGTAAGAGAGAAAATATAATTCAATTAAATTATAAGTTATAAAATTAAGCATAAACATGATATTAATCAAATTAAATCACAACTCGTATTTGTGCCTCTGGACTATTTTTCTATCTAAAATCAAAGGAAAATTATATACACCATACTACCATTCCACTTACATCTCATTAAATAAGATGTGTCATATTTACCACTATTGAATGATAATTTATTACATTCTTCTTTATTATCAAATTGTGATAAATGTGCCATATTATACATATAATAAGATGCAAGTGAAATGATAGTGTGATGCATAATATTATTCAAATTAATAATAATGTCATGAAATAATTAAAATATATTGGTTCTAAATGTATGAAATATGCAATATTTTAGCTTAATCATTCATCAAATACCACTTTCTCGCCCTTCTGCTGCTCGGCCTCTCAGTAGCAGGTGCAAGTGCTAGGTTAGAACAAGCTTCTCAGCCACCTTAGCCAAGTTTCTTGGACCAAGTTCCTTAGTCACAGTTCCTTGGACTCAGCTCGACCATGTAGAAGTTCCTCAGCCAAGTGTGAATGCCATGAACTCAGTCTACTCGGCCTCGCGCATCATGGGACTCATCTGCTTGACCCCTCAGCTCGGACCCACCAGCTCAGACGGTCCCTCACTTACACAGGACCCATTGCTTGGGAAAGGCATTGCGACGCACATGACCCATCGCTCGAGAAAGTCATTGGGATGCTCAAGAATCCTTTGCTCAGTGCTAAGGAAACATTGCTTGGGAAAGTCACTAGGATGCCCAAGACTCATCTACTCGGGAAAGTCATTGGGATGCCTGGGGACTCATTTGCTCGGGAAAGACACTGAGATGCACATGACTCATTGCTCAGGAAAGTCACTGGGATGCAAGGGACTCACCTACTCAGGAAAGTTACTGGGACGCACATGAGTCATTGCCGGGGAAAGTCATTGGGCTGTACAGGCTATCACCTGCTCGGGTAGGATATGGTGCTGCATGGGTTCTCGCCTCCTCGAGATAGTACTTGGGGTGCACAAGACTCACTTGCTCAGGGGAATTCTTCAGATACACGCGACCTATTTGATTAGGTGCAGTACCTCGGCTGCACAGGACTTATTAGGCCACACATTGCACAGTCACCCACGTGGCCAACGCTTGTGGCATGAGAAAGTTATACGGTGCTGCATGGGTTCTAAAAAAAAGGGGTAAAAGAGAGAAGAAAGAGGAAGGTATAAGAGCGAGAAGGCAGAGAAAATGCAACTAGCTGCAGACAATTCTTAGACAAGTGGAAATCGACTACAATAGCTAAAACTCTTTGAGTTGTCCCTCTCAAAGTTTGTGTGAGCCTAGTTCTACTAACAAAACTACTTCCTGTGGTGCAGAACACCAACCATGTGGCCTTACTCAGGAACTACTCGGACGTCCCAATATGTCTCCGTTGGGACAAATTTTTTGGTGCTAAGGCGCATGTGTGCACATCAAACCTTTGTCATTGCGGAAACGTGACAACCCACATACCTTAATCTGCACATCTCCAACCCTCGCCGAGATATAACGATTGAACACGAGTCCATATACTTATCGACCCTCACGCCAAAAAAGTTGAGTCTTTAGACTAGTCGTGATACAACAATTGAACACAAGTCCCTAGACTTGTCGACTCTCGCGCCAACAAAGCCGAGTCCCTACACTCGCAGTGATGCAATAGTTGAACACGAGTCACTAGACTTGTCGACCATCGTGTCAGAAAAGTAGAGTCCTTAGACTCGCCACGATACATTGGTCAAGCTAGAACCCCAGGGCTCACCCACACGACCAATTGGACACAAGTACCTATACTTCTTGACCTTCGTCCTACTAAATAGAGTTCCTAGACTTGCCACAATGCATTGGTCGGGTTAGAGCCCCAGGGCTTGCTCACACGACCAGTCAGACACAAGTCCCTAGTCTTGTAAACCTTCGTGCTGTCAAGCTGAATCCCTAGACTTGTCATGAAGTTTAGGACGGGTACTAGTCCTAGGATTTGCCCAAAAGGCCATTTGGACACAAGTCCCTAAAGTTGCTGACCTTCGCGTTGATATGAGTCCTTAGACTCGCACCGAGTGTCACACTCGAGCCAAAACCGCTACCAATTGGTTACTTAATACAAACTCCAACACCAACAAAATTGAAAACAGAAATGTTAGGTAAACATACACTTTTCAATAGTGACATGCATACATACAGACGCACTACCAGACTACGCAGCTTATGCAGCCAAGCCCATCTTACAAGGTCAAGTACACCTCCTGCTACATCTGAGCTACACACTCTTGTCTTGGCAGTTGAGAACATCTCCCACGACGTTCAAGCTCTGTGCTCCCATCTTGCGTGGTCGAGTACATCAACAACCATGTTCGAGCTCCACGCTCGCATCTTATGTGGTCGAGTACACTTCTCGCCACGTCCAAGCTCTGCACTCGCATCTTATACAACGAGAACATCTCCTGCTAGATCTGAGCTCCCGCTCCCATCTTGTACAGTCGCATACATCTCCCACCAAACTTGAGCTCCGCGCTCGCACCCTATACGATCGTGTACATCTCCCACCATAGTCGAGCTACTTGCTTGCACTTTACGGGGTCAAGCCTATCTCCTGCTTGCCTCGCCAAGACAAGCCGCACGCTCACACTTCATGCTGTTGAGCCCATCTCTCGCCTAATCTCGTACTAGATATCCTTACTACTTAACGTGAGGGGAATGAACAGCTAGGGACCAACTCCCGACCAAATATCCTCAAAGATCCTCAAGGTTTTTGTTGAAACAAATTGCCTTAAAGAATCATGGGCAACTATAAGGAGGTAAAATTTGGCCCAAGTCTAGGCCTAGGCCACCACTAGAGGACAAGAGGGGAAACAGGGAGGTAAGGGAGAAGGAGTGTCAGAAGGCAGGAAAAGGGTCTCAGGAAATGGGGTTTTTTGGGGGGGGGGGGTGTTAGGAGAAAGTGGGAAAGAGAGAGATGATAAGACACACAAAGCAGACATTGCCTCATCACTGCAAGGGCACACGGAAAGAGGGATCAACTTAAAAGGGGATGTCCATATGACTTGCAGGAGGTTCTTCTTCAACTTCTCCTTCAACCTCTGGAAAGAAAGCTCCAGTGAAGATGTTTTCTTTAGCAAATACATCCAAGATCACTATTGTATAATGAGAAATGAGAGGTTATGAGAGACCATAAATAAGAATATTATACTTGATTTCTCCTCCTCAAACGTTCATAGACGTAGGCATTATGCCAAACCACTTAATGTTTGTGTTCATCTCTTTTTACTTTCTCTTCTCATATTTTTCTTCCACTGCCATGGATGTATGCATTGACACCGTATAGCCATACTGGACCACTACTGGGTACACAAGACCACACCGATCAAGGCTCGAATCATTGTAGCGGGCTGTGAATGATTATTTCTCCCCTTTGGCTTGTTGTGCGATTTTTTGAGCATCAACACAATGAGTCAATGGTTATGGAGATTTGTTGGACTTGTTCCAAGATCTTCTCCATTAATTGTGGTAGTTAATAATAAACAAGCTGCAATAATAGTTAAATTTATTAAATGAGAAATACTATGTAATTGAGTTAGCCAAGCTTGAGGCATTAATATACGATAAACATAAACTTTAATTGGTGATTCATTTTTTTCATTTTTATGATCTCCAACAATTAGTTGAGCAACTTGATTTTTTATCCCGGCCTTAATTTTCTTTGTTTCTATGTAGCCATAAGAAACCTTACAAACTTTGCTGGAGTGAAGAGAGGAATCAAGAAGTACTATTTATATAATTTCTCAAAGTAAAAGGATCTAAATTGAGAATATATATATAAAGTGTTAGAAAACTATAAGATTACTAATTTTAAAGAGAATTTGAAATTAATCAATCCTTCATTTAATAAATTTATTTTTAAATAAAACTATTAATTACAAATTTAATTGGATGTGGAACAAAGTTCTATGCTTTTAATATTAAGTATATACAACATAAGAAAAATACCTTAATCACAAAGATAATAGAAAGTGATGTGGCTTGACGTAATGCATTATATTGTAAACTTAATTTTATCGTAAAATAGATCTAACGGATCACATAAAATTATATCAATTTGTAGTTTTTTTTTTTTTTTTTTGTCTGTAGCACTTCTCACAAAATAAAGTGTGCCAAAATAAAATGGCATGATAAGTCAATAAAAGTTAAAAAGCTCGTGTTTAGAAAATGAAAACTAAACCTTTAATACTCTTCTATATATTTGTTCTCATTTGTATCTATGCCTTTATCGATGAGAAACCTTATAAATTGTCACGATTTGTATATTTAAATTTATAATTGTTATGAAATATCATTGAATCAAGCTAAGACTTTCATTTCGTGTTTTTTTTTTCCTTGTGAGGTTATGTAATTCTATATATAAAGTAAATATTAATAAAAGAGATCATAGCAATTAAGACTATATTACACATTAAAGAGACATTATAGGCTTGATATATTGCATCAAAAAGAAGATTGCAAAATATTATAAAAGTACTCCGAAAGGAGAGAGTATATAATTCTCAGCCACATAGTTTGAAGTACTCTTTAAGATTTTTACGGTTGGCCTATGCTAGGGGCCCTGTATCGGAGTGCCAAATGGTGATACATGGATGGTGGAGGAGGACTTGACTCCAGACTTGGTGGAAGTGGTGGTGGGGTAGTTGGGAATAGGAAAAATGTGAGATTTCTCCAAATTTCTAAAGCTTCCCCATCTGGCTAAATGTCGAGAGACTGAGCTAGTGACAAGGGATCAAGGGAAAATGCAGCGGGATCGTTCGTACGTGCCTTCCCTATAGTGCTCGAACAAGGCAAAGGAAAATGTGTGTTTGGGAGGAACTCGCTTATGTTAAACCAAGGTTTGAGAATAATTTTATGCTTACTTATAGTCCTATTTTCCTTTATGGTTGTAGCAATACTCTATTCAATAACAAGATACGTAAATCAACCAAATTAAAGAGTACTAATGAATATACGTTAGTCCTCCCAAGTGGATTGTGCATCCTGTACTATCCCTTATAGTCTTGGGCTATCTTTTATAGATTTCAATAGTCTTTTACCATGGGGTATGTATCCCCCAAGGCTACATCAACTATTTGATATATTGCTCTATCCAATATCAGAGTTACTACCAATCTCAAGACTGAAACATGTTTTAGTTGAGTCTTTCAATCATCATAAAAGTTGACTAACACTAAATCCATTTTTCCATCATCTTGTTGTAGGGACAGATATAAAGCAATATCGTATGAGCAAATGCACAATTTTATAAGTAATGAAAAAATAATACAAGTTTGCCAATTTAATAATTATGAATTGACTAAATAAATAAAATACAGATGCTAAAATGATAATAACGAGTAAATAAGCATAAGATAACGTACAAATATCAATTAACAATCAGTCATAAGTAGCAAAATAAAATAATTATAGTTCAAGAGTTACTTACTATATCAAAATAAGAAATAACAATTTAGTGGATATATAGTCACGTATAGAATAAATAATTAATAAATAAACATATATATTTAAAGAGATATTTTATATAGAGGTCTTAGACCATACACTTCTACTTGCTAAATTTTTTATTATTCTTTTTATTTTATCTTAATGCTTAAATATATTTGTGTTTAAATAGGTGTCAAAAAATGATATATCACATAGTGTACGGATAGGTGGATGTGTATAGTGTAAGGTTTTTCTGTAGTATTTCTCATAATCAAATATTTATAAAATGAGAAATGCTATAATGAAGCTTTATATTATATACCTCTATCTAATTAATATGTGATTTTTTTATTTTCTTCATTCTATTTAAATACATATATATATTTAAATATTAAGATATAATTATAAAAATATGAAATTATATATTGATTAAATTAATATTTATGATATAAGACTTGCACGCAGAATTTCTCTTCAAGAATAGTACAATTTCTTGGGTTACTTGAACGCAACTTCTTACTCTAGGCAGTAGGCAGAAGGCAGAAACACTTTCCTCACTTTTCACCTTTTGCACGCGCTACCACACGAGCCCATTGTCCGCCCAAGCACACCGTATTTTCATACCACACGTTGACCCACCCATTCCAATGGTCCATCGAATTCAATTGTGGACCCAACAAAACAATACCCTCACCACACAAGTTTTGTAACCCGGGCCGATATCTATGCCTACCATAATATATATTGTAATATAGAAAGAGAGGTGGGCTGGAATTACCCCTCCCTCTCTCTCTCTCTCTCTCTCAAAGGGCTTTAAGAATAGTATATATTGTATCTTTAAAATCACTAAGAAAACAGTTTCTTAATAATACTTTTGTATGAAAATTGGTAAAATATAACAATTTATATAAATGTAAATATATATATATATAATTTATAAGGTGTAAATAAGATTGATTTTCAAGGTCTGATTTAATTTCTTATGAATATATATATATATCTATCTGGTTAGTTACCCAGCTATTATCTAGGTGGGTAAGCTCCTAAGACTATCCTGCTATGCAGGTTTTTGACCGGACCAGAAAAGAATTTGGTCCAGATCCACAAAGAAAAGTCTAAACGGGTACTCATGCTAGATGGACGCTATCAACAACATAATCTTGCTCTAAAATGAAACATGCCAAATTGAGCATAAAAAATTGTGCTTCTGAAAGAGTTTGTCATACTAGAACACCTCAATCCTTACAAATAGCCTATTAGATATGTATTAGAATATCATTCACTAGTAATTGAAAATGTTAACTCATCTCTAACTTCAGCATCGAAGGTTTGCATTTTCTCTTTTTGATTGCAGGTCATTTGAGCACACTGGAGACATCACTAGAAATGACATCAACAGTTAATAAAGACTTTTAGAATATTTAATCTCACAAATTTCGGTATTAAGAAATTCAAAGGCCAAAACATATTTATAGCAAGATTAAGCAAAATAACTTATAAAATAATACTTTTATCAAATCTAATAATACAAGTAAAACCCATAAACATCAATTATTTTGAACGATCCGGATTGCCTCGTATTGTTCTGTTTTGAAATCCAATGAGTACTACTCTCTTATGTGCCCAACACTTATTTCTGCTATGGTTCTAACTCGATTCCCTTTGAAAAAGTGGTGACAGGCCGTTTTGACAAAGAATAGCTACTACAACACAATTTGTATTTTGTGACAGAGGAAAGCATCACAAAAAAAAACCAAAACGTCACTAAATATATTTGTTGTCACCACAACCGTCACCTAATGTGCATCATAGAATACAATTGGTAACAGTTTACTGTGCAATCATTACTAAAAATACTTTTAGTGACAGTTGGAGGTGTTTCGTTTGGTATAGTGTTCGAATGTGACGGNCTGGTTGATGAGTAGAAGTAGAGAACCCCATGTTTTATGCGACATATATTTCAAGAATTAGAGAACCTATTGTTTTATAGTTTCAATATATATACTTAGGTGGTTGAGCCACTTTGAACAGGTTGAGTAATGGGAAAATCTGGCTGATGAATAGAAGTAGAGAACCCCTTGTCTTATGAGATATATAAATATATATATCAATTCACTTCTTGGAAGTTCATGATCAATACATATATGGTGTTAGAAACTGTAGGATGACTCAGATTTCTATTGTCTTGAGCAAATTTCTATATTCATGACGTTGAGAAAACCAAATATGTATATTGTATTGTAGGCGTGTTTATATTGTATTGTAGACCAATAAGCTACTGTCATTGCAGTGTTGTTTTCATGATACAAAGCTACTAAAAAACATAATTGAAGGATGTGTTATCATGGAAAATGAAACTCAAAAAGTAAGAAGCATCGACCAAGAAGAATTGCTTGAGTGTTGATGAAATATTATAGCTTCATGACTAATTGTAATTTGGACTCTGGAGCTCCTAGAAATGTTCAAGAAAGTGATGGTAGATTTTTTTACTTGAGCCAAAAGAAAAAAAATACACAACCTTGAGGATAGCTGCATCGTGAAGAATACCAAAAGACAAAAAAGGAGTAGGGGAAAAAATCACAATCTCCAATTAGATTGAATTTTGGGTCACGATTTCCAACCAATCACTTGCTCATGTCCCACAAAAATAAGAACCCACAAAGTAAAATTAAAATTTTGATATGTTCAACAACTTTTCTAAAAGTTTATTTGCAACACTCAACAAACTGGAATTTTGCAAACTTGATGGATCCAAAGTGGCATAAGGCTTCATGCTCCAGAAAAGCAGAGCATCGCCCACCTTTGGATTAATAGAAAGTCCTTTCCTGCAATCAGCGAGCTCATTCCACCAACCCACTGAGCTAAAGTTCCCCTTGGCTGTAGGAAACACCGTCTCACCAAGCCAACCTCATAGTTTGGTATTTGAAGTTCTTCGCCATGTTCTGCTTATGAAAATTTTGTGAATAACATCAAAACAATCAAGAGATAAGCCAATAAAAGATAAAGATAAATACCAAGAAATAAAATACTTCTAAGGATGATATATGCTGCGGAGTTTAAAGCTCATTCACAAATGAATCCTTACCTAATAACAAGGAAACGAATAATGGAGCAGTATAGATTACGCCCATCCAATTATGAAGTGGGGAATTTATATACTAGTTCAAGGATCACAAGATCTACTCTGCACTAGCAATATTCAGCATAATCATTTTACTCTACTTGGACAACCAAGTGCATGCATGTTCATTTGTGCATGAGCTTGGGAAAGGAAATGCCAAGCCTCGCATGGAAAATGTATGGAATAACAGTAGAAAATTAGGAATGGGGAGTTCTTTTCTTTTCTTTTTCCCTTTTTCCTTTGAATGAGAAGTTCTAAGGTCTAGGAAATATGCCAATTCCAAATAAGATTGAGAATACAGGACTTCAGTTTTTCCAGTTACATTTCAAACGATATCACTAATGGCAATATTTTTCCACCTAGAAATAATCCGATACGGCACACTTCCTCTCTTACTATTAGATCTTTTTCTGAGACAAGTTGCTCCAAACAAAATATCATTATCACAAATCGTCCTTGAGAACATTCTCAACAAATACCCTCACTAATACACATCAATTATTTATTGATTGCACTTATATTGCGTAACTTTTTAACAAATCAATGAATAAGAAGACAAGTTCTAATATGTATTCCATCATGCAGTCCCAAATACTTGAAGAACACACTGTAAAAAGCATTAACTAGATTTTAATTTTTTTATTTTTTATTTTTTATTTTTTACAGAAAACAAAAAGATCAACGTCTTGATTTCAAACTTTGAACGATTTTTGGCTATATTTTCAAATCCCTAATTGAAATCAACTTTATCATGAATCACTCACAAGCCAATCCAGTACACAACAACAATAACGAAATGACAAAGAGAATGCCGATGATTACGAAAGATTCAAAACGGGAGCTCTGACCTTGAGATCGAGGAGGGAGTAGTAGCACTGGCAACGAGTGAGCTTCGAAGCGCGGAGGAGGATCCCGATATTGACGATTATGCCATAGGAGAGGAGGAAGCTCTGGCTAGGTTGCCGATGACATTAGCCACGCACGAAGGCTTGTCTACAGCGTGGTTGCAGGGCGGCCCCGGCCTTGCGCTGGAAGCACTGGAGCTCCTCGATAGCCACACGAAGATGGTCCTTAGCCTCTCGGAGCCTGTGTTCTCCGTCAACATTATCCTACAAAGGTGGCGATGGAAGAGATGCTGATGCCATTTTGGTCCCCAGAGAGAGAGAGAGAGAGAGAAAGGAATGATTTTCTTCCCGCTCTAGACGCCCCAAAAATCCCTCTTCAATGAAACGCTTCGTTTCATTTTCCACCTCAGCTTTTAGTGCGCAATTTGGTACGCAAGTTGCCTGCAAATAGAGTTTTCCTTTCTTGGGTTACTTGAACGCAACTTCTTACTCTAGGCAGTAGGCAGAAGGCAGAAACACTTTCCTCACTTTTCACCTTTTGCACGCGCTACCACACGAGCCCATTGTCCGCCCAAGCACACCGTATTTTCATACCACACGTTGACCCACCCATTCCAATGGTCCATCGAATTCAATTGTGGACCCAACAAAACAATACCCTCACCACACAAGTTTTGTATCCGGGGCCGATATCTATGCCTACCATAATATATATTGTAATATAGAAAGAGAGGTGGGCTGGAATTACCCCTCCCTCTCTCTCTCTCTCTCTCTCAAAGGGCTTTAAGAATAGTATATATTGTATCTTTAAAATCACTAAGAAAACAGTTTCTTAATAATACTTTTGTATGAAAATTGGTAAAATATAACAATTTATATAAATGTAAATATATATATATATAATTTATAAGGTGTAAATAAGATTGATTTTCAAGGTCTGATTTAATTTCTTATGAATATATATATATATCTATCTGGTTAGTTACCCAGCTATTATCTAGGTGGGTAAGCTCCTAAGACTATCCTGCTATGCAGGTTTTTGACCGGACCAGAAAAGAATTTGGTCCAGATCCACAAAGAAAAGTCTAAACGGGTACTCATGCTAGATGGACGCTATCAACAACATAATCTTGCTCTAAAATGAAACATGCCAAATTGAGCATAAAAAATTGTGCTTCTGAAAGAGTTTGTCATACTAGAACACCTCAATCCTTACAAATAGCCTATTAGATATGTATTAGAATATCATTCACTAGTAATTGAAAATGTTAACTCATCTCTAACTTCAGCATCGAAGGTTTGCATTTTCTCTTTTTGATTGCAGGTCATTTGAGCACACTGGAGACATCACTAGAAATGACATCAACAGTTAATAAAGACTTTTAGAATATTTAATCTCACAAATTTCGGTATTAAGAAATTCAAAGGCCAAAACATATTTATAGCAAGATTAAGCAAAATAACTTATAAAATAATACTTTTATCAAATCTAATAATACAAGTAAAACCCATAAACATCAATTATTTTGAACGATCCGGATTGCCTCGTATTGTTCTGTTTTGAAATCCAATGAGTACTACTCTCTTATGTGCCCAACACTTATTTCTGCTATGGTTCTAACTCGATTCCCTTTGAAAAAGTGGTGACAGGCCGTTTTGACAAAGAATAGCTACTACAACACAATTTGTATTTTGTGACAGAGGAAAGCATCACAAAAAAAAACCAAAACGTCACTAAATATATTTGGTGTCACCACAACCGTTACCTAATGTGCATCATAGAATACAATTGGTGACAGTTTACTGTGCAATCGTTACTAAAAATACTTTTAGTGACAGTTGGAGGTGTTTCGTTCGGTATAGTGTTCGAATGTGACATTTTTTTGTGACGGTTGAAATATGTCACAGAAAGTAACGTTCGAATGTCTGATATAACGTTTGAACGTTAACCCGACTAATTGGCATTCAAATGACAGAAGTTGACGTTCGTTGATTATAGTTCGAACATATCACTAACATGTTTGAATGTTTATATGTCCGAACATTAACTGCAATAAACGTTCAAATTTCAGTTCGAATGTTAATGAAACGTTGCAAGTATAACGTACGAATCAACGTTTGAGTCTACTCACCCTCAAATGAACAAAACGTTTGAATGTTTAAACAATTAACGTTTGAGCAAACATCCGAACGTACCACCTGTGTTCGTTAACATTCGAACGTCTTTTAATTACATTCGAATGTGCATATCAGAAACATTAATTTTATAAAATTAAAAAACATACCAATTGTATTATATTGCACACCATAACTTAACAACTAACAATGTCTTATAATATTTCAAAATTAGATATTAAAAGTTATATATACTGATAAAATTTATTTCTTCTTCTTTCTTTGCCCATTGCAATTCTGTTGCAATGACAAAACACGCTCCATTTGCAGCATCATCTCCCTCTACACTTGCTCTTGGACTTCACTTTGCATTCTTTCCTCTTGGTCTCTCTATTGGTTCTGCAAACGCATCTCTAAATGTGACTGTCGCTGTAAGAGGAACTCAAACTCTTGTTGTCTTGACCTCATATACTAATTCTTGTGCCGTGCAGCTTTTAAATCTTTGATAAGATTATTAATTTGTGAAGTCGATGAGGTTAAGGAAGATGAACCAGAATGCTTGAAAGATCGTCCCAAACCTTTTGCCATACTAGACTTGGGCCAGGGCATTTGCAAGAATATGTCTATCTCACTCGGAGAGGATTCCCTAGAAATTAACTGCATTTCTTTCAATTTTTTTCCTGCAATTGGAAAGAAAACATACAATAAGTAACGTATTAAAATAAATACAAATAAAAAATAATCTAGATAATATGTTGCATAATTTATTTTAAAAAAATTAACACCGCTTACATAATAATCTCCAGCAGTAGGATCTATCTACTCACTATGCTATTTGGTGTGAGTAGTAACATAGACATGAACGAGGGAAAAGTTTTCAGGATCATGACGTTTCTAACAAAGTAACATTAACAATTTTAAAAAGTCAATGTTAGTACTTATATAAAAGAATATCAGAAAAAAAATAAATCCTATAATTTATTAATTACCATTTTTTCAGTAAGACGGTGGAATGACCTTGAAATAGCACGATGGTGGATAGTCAAAGCGGATCTATTCTATGCATTTGTAGAACTTAAGTACTACAAAATTAATTAAGAATGTTAATTGTAATATATATACATATAATATATAAAACGAATATAAATGTAAATAATTAAATGAAATAAATCTAGAGCACCTAATAATCTAGAGATGCGAAAAGACCACGACACTTTTTTCAATCGTCTAAATTCATCTGCTAGAAAGGGGATTGCGCAACCTCTTCCAACGTCTCTAACTTCTTGAAGTGGTTGTGACATCGTCCCTTGTGACATCAGAATAGTGTAGTCATCAACTCATTTGCAACTCTCAAATAGTCGCTACGGCCAAAGTCGAGATTGAATTCATCCTAATAAGTGAATTATGTCAAAAATATAATATACTGATCTAGGTAAAAAAAAGGGACTCTCAAAGTAAACTCACCAGCACACGAGTTCGAATATGCTCCTTAATGATTCGGAACATCTCACCATGATCGCACATAAAATGGAGCAAAAGTTTGAACTACTATACTAATATAGGAGGAAAGCGTTGATGCACTATCATCCACTCCTCCAGGGGAATTATCAAGAATGGTGACCTTGAGTTTTCCATACCTTCTATTTTTTTCAAGAGAAATGCCATGTGTATAGCCAAGATCGCGATGAGCAGATGCATCACCTAATAGATAATAGTATAATTAATTAATTATATCGTTATTGAGACAAAAGTATTAATATATAATTAATTATCAATGACATTTTCTTACTAGTAGGTGTCGACTAGTTGTCATTCTCTTGCATGTTAACTTGATCTTCAGAAGTGGATTCCTCGGGTGGGGAGTCCTCAATGGGTTTGGGACTTAGACTTGGCGGAGGAGGCACATTTATTCTTTGTCATTTTGGCGGCATCTTTGAAAATAATTAATATGATAAAGAAAATTAATTAGAAGAAATTAATTTAAATATAATTTTATACAATCACCTATATGAATAAAATTTTTAGTACTTTTATTCTTCATCTTCGGATGTATTTTCCATACTTGTTTCAGAATCTCACTCAATAACATCTTCGCCATCATCATCAACCTCTTCTTCGTCTTTCTTATCCACTTCCTCTCCGGATTCTTCTTTATCTTCTTCTTCTTCTTCTTCTTCTTCTAACTCTTCTTCTTTTTCTTCCTCGCTTACTTGAATTGAACGTTCATTTAATACAGACCGATCAAGATGGACGGGTGAGATGTCATCTCTACACAAGGGGAGCAAATTGAGTGCATTGAGATCAATAAACACGTTAATACCCTGTCTATCTTCTTCGTAGACCTCTATAATCGGAGTGTCATCTTCATCTCCACTATTCTCGTAATCCGCACTCGTTCTTGCTTCAAATATATTTCTAGGGATAAATTTTTGTACGACTTGCCAAGTTATCTCCACTATCTTCATCAACAGTTTTCATTGGATCAATCAAGTAATAGATTTGGGTAGGTTGAAAAGTCAATATGAATGGATCATTTTCGTACCATTTAGATGTAGTATTGACACTCATAAAGTGATTATCCCTATGTATCGAAACCCGACCACTGCCTAAATCCCACCAATCACATTTAAAAACATATGTTACACAGACCATCTAGATTTTTCAATCCAATAATATCACGTATGTCACCATTATAGTCAATATCATCTGTTCCATGACTCCCCTCAACCAACATACCATAGTTTTGATTATTTCTATTATGTTTACGGTCTAGAATATGGAATCTATAACTCCAAACCGTACATGCTGTGTATCGAAGTGCTCTATTTGAGGAACCACGAGCCATTGCATAGAATTCCAAAAAGAAACTTATCTGGGATCACGAGCATATTGTTCCAAAATCTATAAATTGAAATAGTATAAACTTATTAAAAGTTACCCAGAGTTAAAAGTTTCAAAAGCTAACATATATATAATTTTAGTTCATACACGTTGTTCAAACCATTCGGAAAATTCTTCCTCGTGTCTTGCCTCTTTATTTTCTACACTTTCTGTCCTAAGTTTGTCCATGAGCTCACTATATATAAGTCCAAATAAGTTTTTTTGAGTACAAAACAATTATTTAGCACGTACCACCGAACTTTACCCAACTCTCCATCAATTAAATCGTAACCCGTTTGTGCACTTAAGGATCGTACATTCTAAGGAAACACTAATAGCTCACGAGTAGGCGAAATAGCAAGATCAACATTTCGCTCTTGATGATTAAATTGTGTCTCAATACCACGAAGATATAGAAAGCAAAATGTTAACTATTCATCGTGTATATAGTCTCTGCTATTGAACCCTCACCTCTGGCTTTATTCCTAACAGTGCGCTTCAGTCAACCCAAATATCTTTCAATTGGATAAATCCAATGGAATTGCATCGGTCCACCCAATAGTACCTCCCAGAGTAAATGTATTACTAAATGGACCATGACATCAAAAAATGATGGTGGAAAGATCTGCTTGAATTTACATAGTATAGTAGCAATATCTTCTTCCATCTTCCATAGCATATCTCGATTTACTACCTGAGCACATAAATCCTTAAAAAACATACAGAGTTTAGATATGGCGACACCTACATTAGATGTCAGTTTCCCACTAATTATCACTGGTAATAACTTCTGCAAAAATACCTAACAATCATGACTTTTCAATCCACTAATTTTCCAGTCATCAGGGCTCACGCATCTTTCGATATTTGAAGTATATCCATCTGACAACTTCACACCTTTCAACTATTTCCAGAAGTCAATCCTCTCCTCCCTTGTCATCATAGAACATGCATGCGGCATGAACACCCTGTTGCCTTCCACTCACAAATGTAGATTATGTTTAATTCTCATTCTCTCTAGATATTTCCTCGTCTTAATCGTATCTTTGTCTTTTTGTTAATGCTCATCTATATACCTAGTATATTATCATAGATATTTTTCTCTATGTGCATTACATCCAAACTATGTCGTAACATGTAGGACGACCAATACAGCAAGTAAAAAAAAAAAAATACTACGTTTTGTCCAATTCAATTTTGTTGCACCTCGTTTTCTCTTGTTCTTTCCCCGACTTTTGCCAAAATTGTTTGCTCTAACATGTACCAGTTGTTTTGCTATCTCTTCTCCAAATAACTCATTTGGTGCAATTCTGTCCTCTACTCTCCCATCAAAGTTAGTGCATTCTCTTCTCCATGCATGACTTGTTGTAGATAACGTCGATGACTCATGAAACCCAACTTCTGAGAATATTTTAACCACTCATTAGTAGTTTCTTTATTACACGTCGAACATGCTAACTTCCTTTTAGTACTCCAACCGAAAAGATTATCATATGCCAGAAAGACATTTATCGTCCACATTACCACAACATACATCTGAAAAGGTGTCGACATGGATGCATCATAAATTCTGACGCCTGTTTTCCATAACTCTTTTAGCTCTTCAATTAAAGGCTGCATGTATACATCAACGTCATTCCTAGTGATCTCGGGCTGGGGATAAGTAAACTTAACAAAAAGTTGGGTGCTTTCATGCACCTCCATGGTAGAAGATTGTACGGAATCAACATTACGGGCCAAGAGCTATAACTTGTACTCATATTTCCAAAAGGATTGAATCCATCGGTTGTGAGTCCCAGGCGCACATTCTGTGCTTCTATCCCAAACTCTGGGTATTGATCATCGAAAAATTTCCATGCAAGTGATTCAGCTGAGTGCCTTATATATGTGTCATCCTTAACTCTTTTATCCTCGTGCCACCTCATATCGTGAGATGTTTTCTTACACATATATAGTCTTCGCAACCTAGGTCTAAAGGGAAAATATCGCAACACCTTAACCGACACGTTTTTCTTACCCTTCCACCTCGATTCTCTGATTGAGCTGAATTATTGCATATTTTATATCTAGAACCAATGTATTTTAATTATTTCATTGACATTTTTATGGGTTTTAAATGAAAAAATGGTGAAGAAGCATAAATCTGAATTGTGATTTAAATTGGTTGATATCATGGTTTATGCTTAATTTTATAACCTGTGATTTAATTAGGTAATATTTTCTCAAATGCACAATACATTTTTTATATTCCAATTTTCTCATTTTTATTTTTATCTTTAATTTAGGCTTTTAATTTTATGTGTGTTATTTCTTTTATTTGTTTTGCTTTTAAATAAAAATCTTTCCAGTGAATTCCTACTCTTTCACACTGATAATTTACATATCTAATTGCAGGGCATTGCCAATTGAGAAAAAAAGAGAGTTGATATCGCATTTGGACATATGCCATTGCACATGCACATGGACATCAATTATCCACCTTCCGCATCCTTTCAAAATAAGGCAATTTGCAAATAGATACAATCAATTATGTGGGACCATGAAAAGAACAAAGAATTCAAATCAAGCACATGAGTGAAAGGAAAGATACGGATTTGGCTTGCCTTGACTTTTCAATGGGACCACACGAAGTGTATTGACTACTTTTTGGCCTTGACTCTTCATTTGGTTTTTCCTTCACATGCTTATCTTCAAATCGGACCCGCCCATGTAACCAATCACATGGAAAAGCAAATTAGAGTAAAGTGGACGCATGAGCTGTCTTCAAGTGTACAACCATCACCACACCTTGCAAAGAGCTCTAGATGGGAGTGGACCCTAAGGAAAAAGCCACTTTGGACTTACTCTAGAAGCTGATGGAAGTTCCTTTAATTCCAATCTCACTAAAAAGCAACTCACATGGCACGGAGTCTACAAGCAAGTGGACCCACTTGGCTCTTCTCCTAAAAGCATAACCATGGAATGGTTGATTGAGCTAAGTTATTGCATATTTGAATACTTTTGAAACTAATATATCTTAATTCTTTCATTACTTTATCATTGGTTTTATATGGAAAAATGATTAAGATGAATAAATCTAAGTTGTGATTTAAATTGATTAAAAGCATGAATTTCTGCTTAATTTTACCAACTATTGATTACTATGGAGTCTAGTCCATATTGCTCGAGCGGAGGCATTTGGCCGCTCGAGAGAAATTCAGGCAGATTCAAACGCTCGACTTTTGCTCGACAGTGAGCTTGAGCAAGTTGCAGGAAAGGAGATCGCTCGAGCGGAGGCATTTGGCCGCTCAATCGAATTCAGACAGAGTTGAATGCTCGATCTAGCTCGACCAGATATCGTATTTTACAGATCTAGGGTTTATTCCGTCGTTAGGGTATATATATGGAATTTTACATCATATGGCCGACTTTTGGCCTAAAAAATACTGTTGGATTACAAGCAACACTTACAATTTATTTTCTTCCATATTTTCACTCAGATCCAAAGGGGGGGGGGATTCTCACGAGCAATCATTCACGCAGCAACACATAAATTTTTCTGGAGCATTCACTCACACGGCAGCATATTGAAGAGCTCCTTGAGGGGTCCAATTACTACTGCATCCCAGCCTCCTCCACTGCTTCAAATCTTCATCTCCATTCAATTGGTTTGATCTTTTCATTCCCTAATTGTTATTTAATTTCAGTTTTAAGTTTGTGGAATATTTTTGAGATTTTTGCCTTAGAAGTTTGAGCAATTTATTTGTTATTTATTTACTTCGCGTTATTTATTTTTCTCGCTTTATTAAGCTTTCAATTAATATTGATTACAATTGCTATGGATTAATTTTGAAAATTTGTGATTTAACTACAAGTATGAACCCTAGAATCTTGATTTTGGAGCTTTTCAATTTTTAGTGCATATTTTGTCAATTATTTTTTAGTTTAGTTTAATTCTTATCTTAATTTCATTAATTTCTTAATTTAATCTCTTAGTCTTTTACATTTCAATTCGACATTCAAAAATCTAAAAACATGAATCTAGTCCAAGACTAGTACAATTTTTCATTCTTTTTTGCACTCTTCCATCCATTGCACATACCATCATCTTTATTTTCTCTTTGTAAAGATTTTCACCATTTTCAACGAATTGAGTTTAAGTAACTTTCCCCGAGGAGACGATCTAGGAATTTATTCTTAATTATTATGCGACATCCTCCTGCAGTTGGGATAACCTTTATGCTATTCATTTTTGAGTGAGTCAATGGTCCAAGTGGACCCCATGACCACCTGCATCACCACATGAAGACTTCCAGTTTGATTCAATGGATTTAACTCCACCCTCATGGAAATTCTGCGCCGAAAGCAAGCACATGAGGCTTATCTTCAAGCACCTGCATCTCTCCTAAAGGCATAACATGCAAATCACGGAAAACTGCAGAGTAAATCACGGAAATATGCAGAGCACTACAAGCATGCTTACTTCTCCTAATGGCATAATGAGTAAATCACGGAAATCATCTTGAAGACCACGGCCTCCTGCAAACTCAGCTTCACCCTTCACGTCCAGCCGCATCCTGCACTAGCACATTTCATGGAAAGCTACATCTCACATGGATCTTTGCACCAGATGGATACCAGTTCACGTGAGACGTTGCTGCAGCAGAGCTTCTTTCCCTTCTTGGACATACAGCTACTGCCAATAGGAAAGGCAACTCTTTTGTTATCTCAAAGATGGGAGAAAATGCACGAGATCGATGGAGCATGTTTGTACCTCTTTTTTTTTTTGAAAAAGAGGTTGGTTAGTTCTGTTTTAATAGAGCGCCTTCTCTGTTGACTGTTATCAAGTTTATAGAAGTCATAAAGGAATTCGTGGTCAGGGGAGCCCCTAACAAATGTGTAGTCTAGCTGGTTATTTGAGTTTTTTCCTTGTATTGATTAGTCACAACTGTAATTTCGGTTTCATTGAATAAAATGAAGTCTATTTCCATCTAAAAAAAAAGGGGATTTATCAAAGCCTAGTGAACAATGTTTTTACTTTGTCAAAGGGGAGCAGAGCCCTATTGAGATCAACTAGTGTTTTATAATGAAACGTAGTTTGGCTTTGACCTCCTAGTAGTTTCTTCTTTATAGCGTAAGTAACAAAATGAAATGGTGGAATTGTCTCCTTGTCTTATTTTCTTTATGCCAACAAAAGGAGGATCCAAGAAAGGAATAATATAACATTGAGTCGTATACAACAACACAAACGTTATAAACTAAATATAGTAGCCATCTCCATGCCCTAAGCCACAATACCCATCTCACAAAACTCAAAAATTGCCCCAAAACTCACCTCTCTCGGTACATGACAAGCAGAACTAATTAATATCAAAGGAAAAATAGTAGTGGAGTTATCTACGAAGTTGAGCAAAGGGGCGGCGAAACAGAGCTCAACCACACTTCAACATGAATTGGAGACCATAGGGGGTTGGGCAGAAGGAGTAGTGAACACGAGGCAGCACTGGGCAGACCAAGGAGTGAACGACGGGGCAGCTCTGAATAGAGGGAGGGGGGTCGCGGGGTGGAGCTGGGCAGAGGGAGGGGCGATGCGGGATGCTAGTGCTACAAATTCGGAACGCCCTTTCTTTTCCTCTATACGATGTTTCAGTATTAAAAAAAAAAACAAAAAAGAAAGCGACAAAATCCACAACAAATGTGGGGTGTGGGGGCTACTCTTATATATAGCAAAACTCGTTTGAAAAGAGCATTTTACCCTGCTCTTACACCCTTCCAGGCAAAATAGAAAAAAAAAAAAAAAAAAAAAATCAACTAAGAACCATGGACTCTCCTTGTAAACAGTTATTGACTTCATTATTGCTTCTCTCTCTCCTTTTCCAAAAATTTGTTTCCGAAGATACCATAACGCCGGACGTGCCTCTTAACGACGGTGTCATCCTCGTTTCCAACCGAGAAACGTTTGCACTTGGGTTTTTCAGCCCTGCCAATTCCAGCCGTCGCTACGTCGGGATTTGGTATAACAAAGTTCCAGAAAAAACGGTTGTTTGGGTCGCAAACAGAGATGATCCGCTCGATGGCACCGCCGGTATCCTCTCCATCGACGGTCATGGAAATCTCGTCCTCACCGAGACAAACCGAAGCTTCCCTATCTGGTCTACTAGCGCTTCTGTTGTCTCCGCGAACCATTCCATGGCTCAGCTCTTGGACACCGGGAACCTAGTTTTGCTTCATCCAGAAACCCCGAGCCCTATATGGCAGAGTTTTGACTTTCCGACTGACACTTGGCTTCCGTCTATGAAACTCGGGCTTGACCGCCGTACTGGGTTGAACAGGATCCTGACATCTTGGAAGTCCAAAAATGACCCTGGAACCGGTAACTGCACCTTTGAGATTGATCCTACCGGGCGTCCGCAACTGTTCTTATACGAGGGTGGGGTTGCTTTGTGGCGGGGCGGACCTTGGACCGGCCAAAGATGGAGCGGCGTACCTGAGATGACACGGATTTACATCTTAACGCCCAACTACGTGGATAATCCAGATGAGATCACCACTGAATACGGTGTCACTGCACCTAATGTTTTCACTAGACTGGTGGTGGAGGAACCCGGGATCGTGAAGCGGTCTACTTGGCACAAGACCAGCTGGGTCATGTTTTGGTCTGCCCCGAATGAGACTTGCAATAACTACCAAGAATGCGGTCCAAATAGTTATTGTGACCCGTATAACCCAGAAAAGTTCGAGTGCGCGTGCTTGCCCGGGTTTGAACCCTATAACACCAGCGATTGGTACCGGAGAGACTGGTCCAGCGGCTGCGTGAGGAACCCAGGAGTGTCCAGGTGTAAGAGCGGGGAAGGGTTCGTGACGCTGGCACATGTGAAGGTGCCGGATACCTCCTTAGCACGTGTGGACATGAATCTGTCGTTAGAAGAGTGCAAGCAAGCGTGCTTGAAGAATTGTTCTTGTATGGCATACACTAGCGCAAACGAGACAAAGGGAGGGATTGGGTGCCTGACATGGCACGGGAGCCTGGTGGACACGAGAGTTTATTCCAATGGAGGACAAGAATTATATCTACGCGTGGATGCAGCTACAGTAGGTACTTCAGATTTATTACTTCTTTTAAAGATCGAGTTTTCAGTGAAGATGCAGGTTCACGAAGAACTTATAAAGATTGACTTTTCTACTCTTTTTATTTATTTATTTTTTATACTTAGCTCAATATGCAAAGGAAAATGGTCTTCTCCATAATAAGGGGATGCTGGCTATTCTTGTGGTTTCTGTTGCAGTAATATTGCTGCTTACTGCAGCTTCCATCGTGTATTGGTTCATAACGAGGAAGATAAAGGGTAAGTAAAACATACTTTTTAAAGCGATTTCTTCATTTCAAATATTTGTTTATTCTTAAGGCAGGTGAACAAATCATGCAGCCATGGCACTGAAAAGGGATTGTTCCAACTCAGGGCATCTAATTTCTTTGAAACAGACTGGCACCATTTGAAAAAATTTGTTGAGGAATAAATCCCACGATGCTTGTGGATTGGATATGTTTATAAGTAATGAGCAACCTTCTTTTTTTGAACCAGTTTTCTAAGAAAATTAGACTCATGAATTTTTTTCATGGTATTAGAGCCTGCCATAGGACAAATGGAGGTCCACACTACTTATTCCTTGATAAAAACTAGGAAAAATACTAGTTTGCACGTAAGGGAGAGTGTTAAGGATTAAATCTTACATTGCCTATAGACAAGATCTTGTGCACATTTATAAACAATGAGCAACCCTCTCTCTTTGAATCTGTTTTCTAAAAGAGTTAGGTCATGAATTTCTTCAAAAATCCACTTTCTTAGAGTAGGCCATAATTATTTTCAAAGGGCTTGTACGAGATTTATCCGCTCTAAATCTTTCCATTTATTTTATAATCTGTTCTTTTCCTCGGTTTGATTCCTTTATTTTAGTGTCTTTCTTCAATTAATTTCATTCTGTAGTACGTGGCCTTTGTCAAGGAATTCATAATTGCATAAAATCTTGCACTTTGAAAACTTTAAATTACCGCATTTAAAAGACAAAGAAAGTAAACTTTTAGCGTTACCTCGGCTGCAGCAAGCTTTGAAGATTCTTCAACTAGAAGGGAACTCGATGGACGTACGAGAAATTCAGATTTACAATTCTTTGACCTAAGTAGGATAGTTGCAGCCACAGATAACTTCTCTATTTCTAACAAGCTAGGAGAAGGTGGTTTTGGGTCAGTGTATAAGGTAATTAATCTCCCTAAAATTCAATTCATATGTGTGCAATGCATCAGTAATTCTATTCTGAATGTTTAAAATTGAAATTGGTATTTGCTTTTAGGGTTGCTTATACGATGGAAAGGAAATAGCAGTGAAAAGACTATCAAAGTACTCCGGACAAGGCGCAGAAGAGTTCAAGAATGAAGTTGCAATCATTGCTAAACTTCAACACAGGAACCTTGTAAGGATTCTTGGTTATTGCGTTCAGGGAGAAGAAAAGATGTTAATCTATGAGTACTTGCCAAACAAAAGCTTGGACACTTTCATTTTTGGTATGTCTTCTTTTCACTTAAGTTTCTTCTTCTAGTGTACAACATCCCTACCGAAGCAAATATATATACTCTTATCATCTGATCTCTTCATTCAGATGAAACAAAACGGTCATTATTGGATTGGGAAAAATGCTTCGAGATTGTTTGTGGGATTGCTCGAGGAATCTTATATCTTCATCAGGACTCAAGATTAAGGATTATCCATAGAGATCTAAAGGCCAGCAATGTTCTGCTCAACAATGCAATGCATCCGAAAATTGCAGATTTTGGTATGGCTAGAATTGTTGGAGGGGAGTCAGGAGACCAAATTGAAGCAAATACAAATCGGGTTGTTGGAACATAGTAAGTATCTTACAAATTAAGGATACAATAATTATACAAACCAAATTGGTACTTTTTAAGCAAAACATTAAGCATCTATTTTTAGTTCTGAGATAATTTTATTACGTTGTTTCAGTGGTTATATGTCTCCGGAGTATGCAATGCAAGGAGTATTTTCTGTGAAGTCAGATGTGTATAGCTTTGGGGTTTTGCTACTAGAGATCATTACTGGCAAAAGGAACAATACATCTTATCATGATGATCCCCCCTCAAACTTGATTGGACATGTGAGTACACGTGTATGCAAATAATATGCCTTATATTTTTAAACCCAAACATACGAACATGATGTTTAATTGTAGGTTTGGAAGTTATGGAACAAAGGCAAAGCCATGGAAATAGTTGATTCATCACTGGGTGACAAAATCCCTGATAATGAAGTTGCAAGGTGCATTCAAATTGGGCTTTTGTGCGTGCAAGAATATGCAAAAGATCGGCCAAACATGTCAACAGTTGTTGCAATGTTAGGTAGTGACACACCTCTTCCTTCTCCACAACAACCTGCATTTGTTTTGAAGAGTGGTAGCTATCGGAAAGACACATCAACTAGCGAAGGAGCCAATATTTCTATCAATGAAGTAACAGTTACTTTGCTTCATGGTCGTTAAAGTCGAATTCTATTCGATCGGTGCAATGTACTGATATGAAGTTAAGTGTTAGTAGGGTTTGTTTTTCAAAGAAGAAAATGTAAGCCAATAAAAAAAAAAAACAAAGACAATCCCTTATCTTCAAAAGTCGTGCATATCCATCTATATATATGTTGTACTCATAATTTAATAATGTGACTTTGTATGATATGCTAAATTTATTTTGTGGAAAAAAATTTTACAAACTAATGTACTACTTCAAGTCACATCAATTTAGAAGACTATTTTTATGAGCTCCATTTGCAAATAAAGTATTTATATTCAGTTATTATTTTTACTTGCCTCTGACCTTTTTCGGTCCATCTCATCTATTGGATTTGACTATGGTTTGATCATGTGTTATGTGGCGGGAGAAGCAATGGTTGAATCTGAAGTATAGCGGCAGAGGAAAGATTCTGAAGCGAAATGGGGAGTTTTGTTTTAATAAAACGGGGGGCATTTAATTAGCACAGTCCATATGTGTAGTGTTGTACTTTTAATAAAATGATGTGTTTAGTACTTCCTTCAAACGCTGCGTTATATGTAGTATATAAGGAAGTGTATCGGGCTATTGTAGATCATCTTGGAGAATTGCTTTGTAATTGAGCTGCATTATTGTATATTTTATATATTTAAAAATTAATATATTTTTAATTATTTTATTATTGGTTCTAGATAAAAAATGGTTAATAGACATAAATCCGAATTGTGATTTAAATTGGTTAATATAATAATTTATGCTTAATTTTATAATCTGTAATCTGATTAGGTAATAATTCTTCACATGTACAATATATTTTTGATATTCTATTTTTGGTTTTTAATTTATTTTTAATTTTTTTATCTATGTTGTTTCAAACTGTAACCTCTACGTAGATGTAGACAGCATGGACACGAAATCAATGCGTGAAAAAAAAAAAGAAATATTTTGAGGGAAATGTAAAATTGATCAACATGTTGACACATGGTTTGAGTGGAACATATTTTAATAATTAATGGAAACATGTGAGGAACATGAGTGAAGCACTTGGCTGGTTACTCATGCATGCACTAGCTAGCAAGCTAGCTTTGTGATTAATTGATCTCTCGATTAAAAAAGACAAAGTGTTGTTTTTAAACTTTTTAAACTTTGACTTTTCAATAGGACACATGTAGACAAGAAGAAAAGCACTACTTTTACACATGGATTTTCTTTTTTTGTTTTTATATGTTTCTACAAGTAGGTAATTGCCTTGGCATGTGATTTCATTACAGTCTAGGAAGCTTAGACGCTAGCTGAGCACTGCAACTCCTACAGGACTAGCTGGGACGTAGAGCACACCTAGAGGACTAGCTAGAACGAAGTGAGGCAAAGATGCAGAACACGGATAGAGGACCATGCATTTGGACGCATGCACCAAATGGATCACACTCATGTGCTGACACACTTGGCTTGTCTTGAATGTGGACCTAGGCGCGCTACACTCTCCAATTCAAAGTAGCAAGTTTAAAGCTTATTTTTGGCATTTTGGGGACCTCACACATGGAAGGCAGACGTCTTGTTGAAAGGCAAAAAGCCATACTGACACACACTGCAAATTATTTTCCTTTTTTACGGAAGCAATTCAGGCTGTAGTTTTTTTTTGTTTTTGGTTCACGCGAGATGTAGCAGGGAGCTTCTTTTCAACTCGCACGCGGGACACAACACTTGCTTTTTGCATGGACAATAGCACATGAGTTCACTAGGATGCACATCTATAAAAAAGAATTGTAGGGGTAGTGTAAAGGGGCCCTTGATCATTTGGTTGAGAGAGTCATAGTGTAGTGTAATTTAGTTTTTTTTCCTCTAAATTTTTCTTTAATTTTTGAGAGAACTTAGGTGAGAAGAGGGAGATGGCAGTGCAGTTGTAGAGCCCCCTGGCCAATTGTTGCTGCCCATCCTTCTTTCTCTACCTGTAGTCTTTTCTCCAGTTTATTTTGTGAGAATGAGAGGAGAGAACAGACGCTTGCTAGAGAGTTGTAGATTGGTTTTCGGCCAATTACCAAGTTCCACCGTTCAGCATAGTTGTAGAGCCCACTGGCCACACTATTGTTGCCATCTCTCTTCTTCCACCTTTAGCTTTTATTTCTCCAGTTTATTTTAATTTCAGTTTGTTTAATTTGATGTCATTTATTTTTCTTGCACTTTTAAGCTTTCTTTTAAATTCCTACATGTTTAATTTAATGTCATTTATTTTACTTGCTTTTAAATTTCTGCTTATTTAATTTGATGTTGTTTACTTTTCTTTGCTACACTCAAAAATAAAAAAATATGAATCTGGTTCACGACCAATATATTTTTCATTTCCGTTGCACTCTTCTATTCATTGTACATATCACAATTTTTACCACACTATTGTTGCCCATCTCTCTTCTTCCACCTCTAGCTTTTATTTCTCTAGTTTATTTTAATTTGAGTTTGTTTAATTTGATTTCATTTATTTTTCTTGCACTTTTAAGCTTTCATTTAAATTCCTGCATGTTTAATTTATGTCATTTACTTTTCTTGCTTTTAAATTTCTGTTTATTTAATTTGATGTTGTTTACTTTTCTTTACTACACTCAAAAATTCAAAAATATGAATCTGGTTCACGACCAGTATATTTTTCATTTCCGTTGCACTCTTCCATTCATTGTATATATCACAATTTGTATTTTCACTTTGTGAATGTTTTCACCATTTTATACGGATTTGATTTTAAGCAAGTTTTTCTTCTGGAGACAATTTAAGAATTTTATTCCTAATTATTACGCCACATCCTCCTGCACTTGGGAGAGCTTTTGTGATACTTAATTTTGAGCGAGTCACTTAGTTTTATATGGAGGTTAGATCTTGCCTCGAATGAAATCCTATCCTTTCAAGAATCACATGAGTAGTGATTCTTGTTTCCATCTTCATTATTGTTTGATTACTGAGTAATGCCTTAACAGTGGTATTAAAGTGAACGATTCTCTCATGGAAGAAGGGACGAGGTCATTAGCTTTGAAGAATAATAAATAAAGCAACCAACGATAGCAAGAACTAATCCAGAGGTAGCTTGAGGGCTAGCAACAAACAATTCGGATTCTTTCTTACAGGTTAGATCGAATGCATGACATGATTTGTACTGTTGTTGAACATCATAGAGTTTTTCCTTCTAGTGTTGTTAATTAAGATAAGAGGGGAGTAACCCAGGAAGAAAGATTTGCCTTGCCTAGGGGTGTAAATTTGGATTTTTCCCATTTCGATGGAAATAACCCAGAAGTATAGGTCTTTAAGACAACCCAATATTTTGAATTTCATGAGATTGCCCTTGACCAGAGACTATTGATAGCCTCATATCATATAAAGAATGAGGCTTTAATCTGGTATAAGCAAGATGTTGTTGATGGAGGCAATTTTCAGGGTGTGACTCATTTTTTAAAGCATTGCTCGTGAGATTTGGCCCACAACTTACAATGATCCCATGGAAGCCTTGGCAACTAACAAGGCTTAAACAAACTTCTACAGTGGCTGCTTATAAGGCTCAATTTAAGAGTCTTTCCAATCAGTTAAAGTGACTCTTTGAGAAGCATAACCTGAGTTGCATCTTATGTGGCTTGAAAGACGAAATTAGATTGCCCATTAGGATGCTTAATCTTATTAATCTTAGAGCAGCTTTTGGCTTGGCTAAGATTCAAGAAGAATATATCTTGAGTTCAAGAAAAGCTTCTAGAATTGGTGGATATGGGGGAGGTAATTAGTTCTATGGGTCTAGTGATAGATTCCAGAAGGGAAATACTAATAGAAGGATTATACTAATAGAAGGATTTCATCTACTTAGATGGATGAAAAGAAGGAAGAAAATGGCTCTATTATCATTGTGAGAATAAGTGGAGTCCAAGACATGTGTGTAAAAACTCAAAAGTCTACTTGTTACAAGTAAAAGACAGTGGGGATTAAAAAAATGTGTCAAAAGAATAGTTAGTAAGAGGGAATTCAGAAGTGACATTGGAGGATAACTTGGGAATTTCAATTCATGCAATTTTAGGTTCTCCTAGTTTTAACACTATGATATTGTTGGGAACTATTGAAGGGCAATTTGTAGTGATATTAGTGGATTTAGGAAGTACACATAACTTCTTGAATCCTGAGGTTGTACGAGTATCAAGATTGAAAGTGGAAGAAACCACTTAGATACAAGTTAAGGTAAATAATGGTGAAAAACTATTGAGCACAGGTAAATGTGAGAATGTTCCTTTTCAGGTTCAAGGGAAGAGGTTCTTTGTTGCTTTCCATGTCCTAACTCTGGGAGGGTGTGGTATAGTTCTTGGGGTACCATGGCTAAATACATTAGGCCCCATTGTATCGGATTTTTTGAAGATGTTTGTGGAATTTCAACTTAGGGCAATAGAATTGTGTTGCAAGGCTGTGTGTTGGGAATACATCAGTAGAGGATAGTGGCTCATTTTTTAAGCCATTTTCTACAGGGAAGAATGGTTGGGTATTAAAAATTGTGTCTGAGATAGAACCACAACAGATAATGGAAAAGAAGTAGGAAGTATTGAGGTTACTTGAGGAGTTCCAAGGTTTGTTTGAGGAACCAACTGGGTTGCCTCCTCCACGAGCTTGTGACCATTAGATCAACTTGAAAGAAGGCACTCAACCTATTTCTATATGACCATACAGGTATCCCTACTACCAAAAAGACTAAGATTGGAAATATGGTAAAAGACCTGTTGTAGTTAGGGGTAATCAGGCCAAGTCAAGGTCCATTTTCCTCACCAGTTTTCTTAGTAAGGAAGGCAGATGGAAGTTGAAGAATATGCATTGATTATAGAGCTTTGAACTAGGAAACTATCAAAGATAAGTTTCCAATTCCTATCATAGATGAGCTCTTGGATGAATTGTATGAAACTCAGATTTTTTCTATCCTTGATCTAAGGTCAATGTACGATCGAAAAATTTCCATGAGCACATGGCATGAACAAATTGCTTCGACTCAGGGGTCAAAGCAATGTAGAAGTAATTCACTAATCGCCATGACTCGAACCCATGATGAGGACACATGTTGACTAACTCTTTGAATCTTTCCCAGCTTGAATGGAAGGTCTCATCCGCTCTCTGCATGAATTGGCTGATTTGTTCCTACAAAGATTGAGTTCTCTGTAAGGGAAAATAATTGTGTAAGAACTCTTTTTCCATGTCGGACTAACTAGCAATGGAGTTACGCTTAAGAGAATTAAACCACGCCTTAGCTTTGTCTTTTAATGAAAAAGAAAAAAGATGCAATCTAATCATCTCATCAGTGACGACCCTATGCATGAATGTAGTGCAAACAAGTTCAAAATCAGTTAAATGCTAATATGGATTTTCAGATTCCATCCCATGAAATTGGGGTATCACAGACATCATGCCATGTTTGATGTTAAAATTCTGAGCATGCTCAGGCAAGATGATGCAAGATGGTTGTGTAATTCGTGTGGGATATAGACAATCCTTTAGTGTCCTAGGAGCTTGTTCAGCCATGTTATCAAAGAAAGGATTTTCTAAATCAATCTCGAAATCAGAGTCAAAACTAGAATCCAACTCAATACTTTGCACACTACTACTTGAACTATGATTCACGCGATACAACATTCTTGTGTCATCTCTAGCCCACGACATCAAACATAAGTGCCACTAGTATGTAATGTTTTTTTTTACAACTAGAAAAGAAATAAAAAAAAATAAATAAAGCAAAATCAAAGTTAAGGAAATAAGCTAACGAAACTATAATAAACGGATTTGAATTAAACTAGCCATTCCCCGGCAATGGCGCCAGAAACTTGACTCAATTTAAAAATTGTTTTAAGAATTACTCCCAAGTATAAGAGTTGTAAAGTAGTAATAGGGAAGTCCCTAACTCATTTCCTCAAGGAACAATTAGTTTAAAATGCAAATTCATTCACTTCGAAATTAAAATAAAATTATTAACTAAGACTATCTACAGTGATATTTACAAAAAAATGCCCTCATTTCCTTTTTGCATGAGATGGTGAATGAGTGCTAAAAATATGCAAGAAAAGTGAGCATAATAACGTGTTAACACGAGTGGAGAATAGGAAATATTTAGCTAGCAAGTGATAATTTTTGCTCTAATGCACATTGACGCTACTTCAATCCCTTCAATGTATTAAATGATTTCGTGAACGTGCATTGATTAAATTATGATTATCCTCCCTTAAGAAGCTAAACCACATTCATCAATGTCATCTAATCCAATGTTTCCAAGCAATAAACGGAAGTTCATGAAGTTTACGTTCTAAGGGACATTTTATCAAACACCATGTGTGCCAACTAAAAAGCCACTATTTTCCATCCAATACAGTTCAATCTAAATCAGAAAAAATTACACTACTTAGACTAATCAACTCCAATGAAGATAATCTAACGTAGAGGTCCAAACTAGGGGTGTAAATTTTAACCGGCAAACTAGAAAACTGGCCCAAACCGGTCCGGACGATTGTGCCAGTTTTGGACCGGTCTAGTCCGGAATCAGTTTCATAAAATGGAAAACGGGCCGGAACCAGTCCGATTTCGGTTCCTGTCATTTTTAGATCAGACCGGTACTATTTAATATATTTTTATTTATTTAATGTTATATATTATATATTTTATATTATATATAATATATAATAATATAAATTATAATTATATATAAGATAATGTTATTATAATTTATAAAATAAAAGTTTAATCTTAAACATGAAAATTTAATTTATCATATGCTTTAAATATATAATATTATAAATATATATTATTTATTAATAACATTTTATCATAGATTCATGAGAAGTAAGAACCAAAAAAGAAAGAAAATCACTCAAATATTATTACTAAATTTTGATGGCCTAATACACTTAAAATTCTTTATATTTTTTCTGATAAGTATATAAGACATTAGTAGATAAATATAAATTATATATATTAGCATATAATTTATATAAAGCTATACTAATAGCATAATTTTTTTACATAACAGATTTTTTTTACATAGCAGTTTTTTATATAGCATTTTTTTTTATAACATAATTTTTTGAAGTAACAGTTTTTTTTTTAAAATAGATTTTTTATAATAAATATGTATTTTATTAAAAACGGTAAAATCGGACCGAACCGGACCAGAAATCGGTAAAACCAGCTCATGCATCCAACGTCCAAGTTGCTTTTCCATGTGAGAATTAAATTCATTGAAAGAAGAGTCAAAGTGGGTACAGTTTGAAGATAAGCCAAACTTCTTCATGTGGTGGTGTGAATTTGCTTTGGACGCTGGTTGAAGGGAATTTCCATAAGCTTGTAGAGTAAGTCAAAAGTAGTTGCTTTTCCGTGGGGTCCAGTTTGAAGATAAGCCATGGTGGTGTGAATTTTCTCTTAACGCATGAAGAGAGGCCGTGGGGTCCACTTGGACCATTCTGTGGTTATGCTTTTAGGACACTTAAGCATGCATCCTTTTTCACACAAAAAGCACAATTGCGTGCCAATGAAGGTGTCCACATTGAGGCTTGCTTGACCGCATGTATTGTTTAGTGCTTCAGTGTGGTGATGGTCAGAATGTGCATGCGGCAATTGAGACAAACCAGCTTATAGACTCTTGCATGCGTCCAACTTTTCCCTGTGACTGGAAAGTTGCATTTCCATGTGATTTATTACATGTAATGCTAAACGGCGGGTGAAAGGAACTGCTATGGTGCATTTCCAGTCACATGAGTCTGTCAAACGTGTGTCTTTTGTGTATAAATTTCTACACGGCTCATCTGCATATATGCATAACAACTAATTTTCTCAATTTCATGTAATAAATTAGAAATTAAGATCATAAAATTGGGTTGTTGTCAATTGAGTTATAATTTATTTATTGAGGCCTAACCTATTCAATTACTAGTAAGAAAAGTATGATTGACTCAAATTTAAGTGCAAAATAATCACAATGTTATAACTCAATCACAAGCCCCTCAAGAGTTTGTCTGGAACTTTGACTATATCTGAAGATGGCCATCTAGTTTGCATTATATAATTTTTAGTTGTAAATTTCAGGTTGATTATAATGTCTTCTTTTAGGCCAGGATGTAAGAGACCCAATCTAGGTGAGACTAGTATCACTCTAGGCAGGGAGAGGACTGTTTTACTAGAGCTACAAGTGAAGATTTGTGACATCCAAAGTCTTGTCGGGGAGGGTCATTCCCTACTATCAGTCTTCAGGGATCGTGGTTCGGGATCTATCTTAGATGAGTGTGAGGAAGCATGAGAGACCATCTCCTATATTGACATTGTTTCTGAGTTCTATAGAGAGCTCGGTAGTGCCAACCTAGATGACGGAGGGATATATAAGATCTCTGTCCAAGGAGTTTCAGTTGTATTTTTGTCAGATAGACTTGCTGAACATCTCGGTATTCTTAGGCTACTAGATGCATATATGAACATGGTGCCTAGAGAGTCTAATCCTTTAGTTGAGGTAGAGACAGTTGAGAATAAGGCATCAGTTTATATAGATGAGCTCGATGCCCTTGGTGATCATGAGGTGAGGGATTTGGTTGTTGGTCCAAATGCACCTCCATATGACGGGATGAAGAGCATCAAGCAGGCAGATCTATCTTCTTTCTTCAAGACCCTGAATTTGATAATCGCCAACAATATTGACCCTTGGCAACACAATACATAAGTTGGTATTGATTGGATGAAATTTATGATACGGGTCGCTCGTGGCATTCCTATCGACCTGGTGGGGTATATATTCAATAGGATACGATTACAGTCCCAGTACATTTCGACAGATATATTGCCATCCGGGATCTTAATCACCTAATTTCTGCTATATGTAGGTATCGTGCCTGATGTTGCCAAACATAAATTGGAGCCGATGGGACTGATCAACAACACCACCCTCTCACGTAGCATGGGACACTCGAGACTATGTCTTCGTGAACATGTTTCAAACCCGGTTGATCCTCAGAGAGATGCACAACATGAAGATCATGGAGTATCGGCTGGTGAGACATCCACACAGGCCAAGGCATCAGTACACAGAGCTACTCATGAGGACGTGGCTGAGATCGTACATGTAGCAATTAGCAGATGGACATCAGCGATGATTGATGTAGTGCGTATAGAGGTTTGTACTGCCATGTCTGAGTTACGTACAAAGATTAATGCTAGCATCTCTGAGTTATGTACAGAGTTTGATGCCATATCTATGACTCAGGTCACTATCAGTACTTGACTGAGAGATAGAGGAATGCATAGCTGCAGTTGAGGAAGTGTGCAAAGAGTTGGGGTCTTAGTACTGTCTATTTTATTTTTTTGGAATGGAAATTATCTCGTATTTTGTCTATTAAGTATTGAATTATGATTTAGTATTATTTTATATTTTCTGAACTAATTATTGATTTATATTATTCCCATTATAATTACTAGTTAATCTAAATATAATTCTGTAAAAAAAAAAAAAAAAAACATATGATGACCGTACGACCCTAAAAATACGTTTGAACAATGATTACGTAACATTAACCGTGAAATTGTTACATTCAAACGGTAGATCAATATCCTGCTAAAATAATTTTACTTAACATGCCAAAATGTAGTTTGAACGATTAAATTTAACCGTTCGAACGTTAAAACCTTACATTCAAACTGTTTTATTATTAAGGACAAAATATTTCATTCGTAACTATACCGTTCGAATGGAATACATCTTCCAACTTTTTTGGGCACGAAATATGAATTATTCGTCCCTAAATCTCACTTTTTGGGACGATTTTCATTTTGTTCTAAAACAAAATCATCCCGAAAGCTCTTTTTTGTTGCAGTGATGGTACATTTAGTACATTAGAACACTTACATAAGAAGAAAAAAATATCAAATTGTCAATGGTTACGGCCTACATCCCTATCTAGATGAAAAAAACTGGTCGCTACTGCTGGTAATACTTCCTTAGGGCTTAAAAAAAACCCAATCAAGAGGGAGCCAGTATAGTGAGTCAAAAGGGAGCAATTTCGAACAGTTTGTTTTTCTTGGCAGTCCATGGGAGATTGGAGTTGGGGCAAGAAAGGGGACTAGATCCCCTTTTTTTGTAAATTGTTTGTAAATTTTACATTTCAATGGCAGTGAAGCTGCCAGTTTATTTGAAAGTTTACATTTGGAATGAATCTTCAGATTTTGTGCTTGTCAAATTATATTTTGCTTTCAAGCTTAAGTGTCAATGACCAATTTATATATTGTTCAGTTAAATCCTCTCTAGTGGAACATACTCTCTGGTCTTGCACATAACAATCTGGTACTTAACTCGGCCATTTTGTTCCAACCCGTGTTGAATCCCGGAAATGAACTCACTTGGTGATGAATCATAATTTAAGAACTGCAGGCTTTTGTTTTTTTGTTTTTCCCAATGTGGTTGGCTACTTTGCTTGTTTCTATGTTCTGATTGAAAGATGAAAGATCCCATGTCTTTTGCTTTCTTCCTTCTGTACCTATCCCACTTCAGTACTAAATGTTTGGGTGACCCATCCAAATCTGCTTTATTGCCAAGTTTGCATTTTGATATGTATCTTCTTTTCTGGGTTTCATTCAACGTTTTCTTTTTGTTGTAATTTATGATGGAGGGGGTCAATGGCACCAATATTTGCTACATTTTTTCACTTCTTAATTATTAAACATAAATTTTAAATACATAAAAATATTTTAAATAACTAGAAAAATATAAAAATAAAATAGGAAATAGCAATAACAAAGAACCTAAAATACCCAAAAATACATTTCAGAAAAAGAAAAAGATAACAAAAATTTTAGTGTTAAGTTGTTATTGAAATTAACTTAACACTCGCATTTACAAATTTAATCCATGCAAGTTAATGCTGCCGGCCTTTTAGAGGATTAATTAACAATTGAATTATGATGGCTTGGCTTTTTGAGATTTCCAGCATCCACCTTAATTATAATGAAAAGAGGGCCATTATTAGCTACCTTCTAGAATTTGTTAGCTTCCACTTTAATTTGGTGGTTCTTAGTAATTAAGTTCCATGCACAGAAATAAATTTATATGAAATCCACACAATATTTAATGTAGAGGACCTGATTTTTCGTTATTCAATAACAAATCCGTTGCACTCTTTTGGTGGAAAGAAGCATTACAACATTGAAACAAAAAGAACCATACCAAAATAATTACTTTGGGATCAGCTAATAGAAAACCCAAACAACTGGGAATCAATGACTCTTATCTACAAAGCAACTAAAAGAAGCACCACCACAAATGTCAAGTGGCAGCTAGATGTTGTCAATAGTTTGACAATTGAGTGCTCAAAATGTGTACATCCACATAGACTCGTATCTACAAAGCAACTAAAAGAAGCACCACCACAAATGTCAAGCGGCAGCTAGATGTTGTCAATAGTTTGACAATTGAGTGCTCAAAATGTGTACATGCAGATATTCAATATAGTGTGCTTTGGAAAATCGAAAGTAAACCAAGCAATAAGCCTAATTAATGACTCTGATAGAAAGCAGCTGAATGAGGGAGACCAAGACTTGAGAGACTGAGACGGAGAGAGACGCTTGTAAGTTAGGGCTTTTTAGTTTTTATGGTGAAAGGGTATAAATGTAATTTTGATACAAAAGTTGAACCAGTTATGTTTGTTGATTTCATGTTAAGCGGGTTAATCCATTTTGACCCAAACTCATTTATATTAATTCTTTACCCTCTAGTTTCAAGTCATGTTTGTATTGGGTTTACAAGTCGTGTCACATATTGTCATACATATTCGAGAAGAAAAGTATCATATTATCAAAAAAACATGGTATGATTAACTTTCATTTTTATCAATTCTTGAATTTGCAATATTGATCAATTAGATCATCCCCGTATTCCATAAAAAGAATATGGACAATCTTTTCACGCACGTGTCCTCAAAATCTTGTGATACTCAATGAAATTAAGCGCAACACATTTCAAAAGTTCGATATACTTTTTAGTTTTACTACGTTATACAACCAAAAAAAAAAAAAATTGTGTCGGCTTAAAAATGATAAAAACTTAAGTAAATTACAAATTCTATGCGTACAAATAAGAGATATATATGAACACTGAAATTGATGTTCATATGATCTCTACTTAATTTGTGTACGTACACAAAATCTTCGTGTTTTTGTTTTTAATCTTTTAGGTTTTGGAGTTGATAGACATGTTAGAGTTTTGACGTATTTTGCGCTTTTATTGGCTTCCAAACATGATGTGGCCTGTGCGTTTGCCATTAATTTACGAAATATGAATCCAAAGTTATAGCTAATAAACTTTACAACCCTATAAATAAATTGAAAACATATGGTAACTTTGAAAAATAAGGAGAATTACAGGAACAATTTTAATATTTAATTAGTTTTTAAAATTTGGCGTACATGACTACAAATTTTAAATTTTGATATTAAAGAGCACATGATATTAGATTAAGTAGTACTTTTTTTAAGGATTAATTGAAAAATAAATACTCAAGTTTTCACTCATTTGCAAAAACATACATCCATTAATGTCTACGATTTGCACACTACTTCCTCTGATTCGAAAAGAAAAGGAAATCTTAATTAACTACCCATATCAATCTTCCATTAGCTTTCTAAAAAGAGCATCGCCACATGACAACAGAGGGCGATTTTGGCAGTTCTCGCCGTCTGTCCATATCCATTCAACAGAAGGGGGAAGTGATTTTTGGTAGCCGAAGTATTGGGTGGCCGAAGTAGAAGATTTGAAGGGGGTTCATACAATTTCCTAATGGGTAAGCCGTAAGATGGAGGCAAAGCTTGGGTTTTGGAAGGAACGGATGAGAAACCTTCGCCGGCACAAGAAAATTGTAGTGGAGGTGTATCGATGGGGCTTCAGGAGCGTTTCGGAAATGGGGATTACTACTCTCACTACCACGTATGGCTTCGCCAGAACGGATTTTCGAAATTGCTGATGGGCAATCGATGACAAACACACACGGAGAGCAGAGATGGTACTGTGTGAATTACTCGCGGGGATGGAAATAAAATGAAAGTTTGGCACCTGAGATGATTTATGACATTTAGCAGCGACATTTTTCGCCCCTAAAAGATTAAAAAATTGCTGCGATACTCCAGGTGACAATTCTTGCCAACTGATTTAATATTTCCTCCAGCGACTAAGAAATCGCCGTGATAAGTAATATATTACGGCGATTTCTTTTCCGGTGATTTTTAAATCGCTGCTAAAAGTCCAGATTCTTGTAGTTCGATCCGTTAATGCACTCTTTTGGTGAAAACAAGCATTCCAAGATTTTTCAAGATGTGAAACAAAATCCATAAGAAAATAATTACTTTGAGATCAGCTAGGACAAAACCACCACAAAAGTCAAGTTAGCAGATGTTGTCAATTAGTTTGGCAACTGAGGGCTCAAAATGTGTACATCCACGTATTCCAAGTTGTATTAATTGTAGCCAATATAGACTCGTTTCGAAAATTGAAAGTCTAAAACCATGCAAGTAATAAGCCCAACCAGTCTTGGATAGAAAGCTACTGAAAGAACCACTCTTAATAAAAAGCAATTTTAGAATTTGAAAAAATTGAATTGTTTATTATATTTTATCTTGAAATTTGAAAAAAATTGTCATGATAACATCATGAGATGAGAAGACATAAAATACTTTCGCTGTCCAAAAGGAAAATAAGACTCAAGTTGCAAATGCTGTCAAGTTTGGCCAATTTGACTTTTTCTAGGAGGTTAAGTTTGACAACTGAAGGCCTCAAAATGTGTACATCCAAATATTTAGTTGTAGTCTATATGGCCGGTATCTTTGAAAAGTGTAACTCTTCATAAGCAAGAACTTACACAAATATATATCAATCCAAGAAAAGCTTGAAGATAAGAAGCTAGCAATGGATTTGAAATGCCCTTGGCATAAAAAACCTGCATTCTTAGAAACGAGAAGCATTAGAAAAGTTATGAAGCTGGTTCGAGAAACAAAGTTGTTCGAACTCCTTATATTGTTAGCTTGCTTTTGTCTAGAGTTTGGCATTGCCACAGATACCATCACTACAACCAAGTTCATCACTGATCCTGAAACCCTGATCTCGAACAGCGGTGACTTCAAATTGGGGTTTTTTAGCCCTACAAACTCTACCTATCGCTATGTTGCGATATGGTATGCTAAAGTTTCTGCGCCCAGCGTCATCTGGGTTGCTAATAGAAACAATCCCCTCAAGAGTTTGTCGAGAACTTTGACCAGATCTGAAGATGGAAATCTAGTAACATTAGATGAAGAAGAGAAGATTATTTGGTCATCGAATATAACAGGTTCTGCTTTCAATTCAAGTGCCCGGCTTTTAGATTCTGGTAACCTTGTTTTGCAGGAAAACAAAACTAGAACAATCATATGGGAAAGTTTCCAACATCCTGCGGATACAATTGTGCCAAAGATGAAACTTAGTACTAATGTAAGAACAGGCAAGAAAGTGCAGCTAACCTCTTGGACCAACCAATCTGATCCATCCACAGGAACCTTCTCTGTTGGTATTGACGTTTTTAATCTTCCTGAGCTATCCATTTGGAATGGCAGTAGCCGATATTGGCGTAGTGGTCCATGGAATAGTCGTGTCTTTATAGGAATACCGTCCATGAATTCTCGATTCCTTGATGGATTTAGTCTTACAGATGATCAAGAAGGAACATTCTATTTTAGTTTTGCCTTTTGAAATGAGTCTAAATTAACAAATTTTTTCTTGAATGCGCAAGGAAATATAGTGGAAAAGAATTCATATAAGGGTGGTCACAATTGGGAGGTCGGGTGGTTAGCTTTGGAGACCGACTGCGATGTTTACGGAAAGTGCGGGGCATTTGGAATCTACAACTCAAAGAGTTCACCTATCTGCAATTGCTTAGTGGGGTTTAAGCCGAAGTATATAGAAGAATGGAATAGAGGAAGCTGGAGTAGTGGATGTGTGAGAAGCACACCCTTGCAGTGTGAGAGAGTAACCAGTGATGTTGATCAAAAAGGCAAGAAAGATGGGTTTTTGAAATTGAAGATGATGAAAGTGCCAAACTTTGTAAATCAGTCATCTGCTAATTTTGAAGATGAATGTCGAGACCAATGTTTAAAGAATTGTTTTTGTAAAGCTTACTCATATGATACTAACATTGGTTGTATGTCATGGACTAGAGACTTAATTGACTCACAGGAATTCTCTGTTGGCGGAGTAGATCTTTATGTCCGTTTGGCCGATTCAGAACTAGGTGGGCTTTTTTTTTCCTTTGAAATTTATATTATGATTTAATTAATCCATTATTGTCCTGTCGAGTTGTCTAGTTACTTATTTATTTATTTTATTTTTATAGGCACTAGGTGCTTGAGAACAAAGTTCCGATTAATCTTAGGATGGATCCTTAGTAATGAGTTTCTTGCAAGTGCACCTTGGATAAGTTAAGGAGAAGTTCGCCAAGTTCGATAGTCCCTAGAACTTGTTTGCTGCCCAGAAATTCTAACTATATACTTGGAGAGAGCATACCACCAAAACCAAGATTTTTACCCTTCGAGCCAACCCTAGGGGTATTTTTAGAATACAAATAAAATTTGTAAACCCATTTAATCCTTCTAAATCTATTTAATAAGGAAAAAAAGAAGAAGAAGAAAAGAAATAGTAGTTATTCTATATATGTCTTGTTTTAGATGAATTAGTTTGATGTTTTTTTTACCTGATTTATAGATAGAAAAGGGGTTGACGTGAAGGTAGTCATAGCAATTACAATAACCATTGGAACGTTATTTGTTGCAATCTGCACTTTCTCATTATGGCAGTGTATGGCTAAACGGAAAGGTAAAATTCATGCCCCAATTTGCTAGTGGACTAAGAAATGTTAGCATATATTTACGTATAGATTAACATAGATTTACATATTAATACTAAGTATTACGTACGTTCTAAAGTACTAGGAAATAAAAGGAAAGTGAAGGAAACACTATCGTTCAACATTGAGCAAGCATGTGCAAAATTTTCAGGTGAAAGCAAGCCTGAGGATGGCATGAACCAAGTTAAACCCTTGGAGCTACGTATATTTAGTTTTGAGGACCTATCAAGTGCAACAAACAACTTTCATCAATCTAACAAGCTTGGGTAGGGTCGATTTGGTCCTGTATACAGGGTAATGGTTAATTCTCTTGCAGAGGTTCATGTTCGCCTAATTATTTTGATATATAGTAATTAATGGGTTTTTGCTTGTTCATAGGGAAAATTGTTACATGGACAAGAAATTGCAGTAAAAAGACTTCAAGGGCCTCTGGACAAGGGCTAGAAGAATTTATGAATGAGGTGGTTGTCATTTCTAAACTTCAACACCATAATCTCGTTAGACTCCTTGGCGGGTGCATTGAAGGAGAAGAAAAGCTGTTGATCTATGAATACATGCCAAACAAAAGTTTGGATGTATTTCTTTTTGGTTAGTTCATTTTGATGCCTTTGTGTTAATAACTTTGCATATGATGATAATATAGAGTTATCTAAATCAAATGAAAAAATGGAATGATATTCTTTTCTTATGACTTCCTCAAAATTACTTGATTTTCACATATGCATGTATATCATAAATCTTCTAATCTGCATTCTTCTATGTTTTGGTTAAATTCATTAGATCCAAGCAAACAAAAACTACTAGATTGGAGACAACGCTTCCAAATTATCGAAGGTATTGGTCGAGGTCTACTCTACCTCCATCGAGATTCGAGATTAAGAATTATCCATAGAGATCTAAAGGCAAGTAACATATTGTTGGATGAAGATCTAAATCCAAAGATATCAGATTTTGGTATGGCCCGAATATTTGGAGGCAATGAAGACCAGGCCAATACTAATAGGGTTGTCGGAACATTGTATGTACCTTTTGTCTTAATTCAATTACATACTAAAGCTAATGTATCCTCTTCTTCTTTTTTTTTTTTTTTTTTTTTTAAAGTATAACAAAACTTGCATTTGTTTAATTGTTGAAATATAGTGGCTATATGTCACCTGAATATGCAATGGAAGGAAGATTTTCAGAAAAATCAGATATTTTCAGCTTTGGTGTGTTGTTACTGGAGATAGTGAGCGGAAGAAGAAACAGTAGTTTTTATCATGATGAGAAGGCCATGAGCCTTGTAGAATTTGTAAGCCTCTGTTATCTCTTGGTCCCTTTTTTTCAATAACTCCTTTATGTATTTTTAATAAATTGTTATGCGCGCCATGATATTACTGGATAACACTAAGTTGGATGGATAAGTCGTATATTGAACTCATAGTTGCTAGAAGATGTGAGAATTTGAGCCCAAAATATTTAATTAAGTGGTATTGAAAACACAATATATCACAACCTCAGTTGAAGACTCGAAAGGTATTTTGTTCCCTCCACATTATCAAACAAATTTCAATCATGCTTTCATGTTTCTAGGTATGGAAAATGTGGAACGCCAACAAAATTGCGGCCTTGGTAGACCCCGTGATATCTGAGCCATGCAATGAAATGGAGATCTTGAGATGCATACATGTTGGGCTATTGTGTGTTCAAGATTTTGCAAAAGATAGGCTAACTGTATCTATTGCAATTTCCAGGCTTAAAAGTGAGATTGTTGATCTGCCTCGTCCAAAGCAACCTGCATTCACTGCCACTCAGACTGTCACAGACACTGCTTCTCAACGCAATCAAAGACCAGGGTGCTCTATAAACAACGTCACCGTTACAATGCTTCACGGTCGGTAGTTAGCTATTAGCCGGTAGCATGCATGTATTCTTTGATTGAAAAATGCTGCAGATTTTCAAAAATAATCTCAAAACTACTACCATCTATCAACATGTTTGGTTTTTCGAGATAAGATTTATTTGAAGTAAAGAAGGATATTCTTTATTTTCTTCCTTGATGTGCCTTTCGAACCTTGCTTAAGAGCATCATAAATTTTAATATTTATGGTAGAAAAACACACCTTCGAAAGATTGTGTAAATGGCTCTTCAAGCTAATTATCTAAGTTTTTAACAGCTTATAATAAGATTATTCTCTTTCTTGCTTTAATTTTGATAGTTCGAATGTCCTCTTAACAAAGCTTAATGCTGGTGTTAATTCCTCTTGGTTACTATATTTATACGGTGGTTTAAAAGCTCTCAGCATCTTCTTCAGAATTTCATGGGCTAGATTTTAGTCTAGATTAGTAATAATACACCTACAACTCTTTTACAATTATATATTTTATAACTATTTTTCAAGCGACCAGTGAAATCACGTCACTCCATCTCATGTAAAGTTGTAAAATAATTGTAAGGTTATCATTTTCCTTTAGTCGAATAAGATCACCGAGTGTTCACTCAGTGCAAAGCATAAGATATTTTGGTTATTATATTCGTAGAATGATTAGATTAATAAAGTAAAATGATAAATACTACATCCATGTATTTTTTATATGCATTGAATGGTGACTTTCAATTTCAAGTTAAAGGATAAGATCCTTATATCTTATTTACCATAATTTTGCATAAACATACATATATCGCGCGCGTGTTAATAATATGTAACTTATAGATAGTACTCAGGGTGATTTGTTTAATTGTATTAAGGCTATAGAGCCTGCACAACAAAATTCTACAGAAGCAACCAATTCTGAAAAGCATGACTCAAGTGAATGACCCTGTAACAATGTTCTAGAACTTTTCTATAACTGCCTTAGCACAAGTGTCACTTTTTCATTGCAAGAGTATATTCTGTACTGGCTGGATTGTGCCTATAAAATGAATACACGCATCACGCAAAGGCACTCATTGAAATAAGAATGATTTGAGCATTACTTTGTTTTCTCTATGTCAATTAAGAATGATTTGAGCATTACTTTGTTTTCTCTATGTCAATTACGCATACAGTTGTCATGCATCTCTTCTTTCCAAGCTTCAATATGGTATCAAGAGCCTGAAGACTCACGTCTACTACAATCATGGAACCTCCACCTCCTCCCCCTCCTCCCGCTGCTCCTACCTCCATTATCACTGCTCTCTCTCACTCCGTTACCCTTAAACTCACCCTTGAAAACTATCTACTCTGGAAACTTCAAATCGTCCCATTCCTAAAAGGCCATCAAGTCTTTGGCTATGTAGATGGTAGTATTCCAGCGCCTCCATCTATTCTTAACAACAAACCCAATCCAGCTCACTCCCAATGGCTCATCCAAGATCAACTCATTGTTTCGGCTCTCACTTCTACCATTTTCGAATCTCTTCTCACTCAAGTTCTTGATTGTTCTACTTCTCATGAAGTCTGGACTACTCTTCAAAATCTTTTCTCCTCTCAATCTTCCGCCCATATTATGCATACTAAATACCAACTGGCCACATTAAAGAAAGGGCCTGAATCCATGCCTGAGTATTTTAATAAAGCCAAAAATCTAGCCTCTTCGCTGGGCGCTGCGGGACACCCCATCTCAAATTCTGAATTCACCATCTATCTCATTGCCGGTTTAGGTACAGACTATGAATCCTTAGTCACTTCTCTCACTACTAGACCAGACCCCATTTCTATTCCTCAACTCTACAACTATCTTCTCAATCATGAGTCCCGTCTTTCTCACCAAACACAAACACTTCTCTCTGGATCCTCTTTATCTGCCAATTTTACAGGCCTCCGTCCTCCAAATAATTCTTCTCGTGGACGTATTTCTTCAAATCGTGGGGGACGTCACACTCGCGGCTTCAATCGTGGGGGTCACTTTGGCTCACGTCCTTCACTTCAACATTCCTCATCACGTCTGTGACACCCCGTTTTTACGTGTATTTTCACTGAAGAAATGTTTTAATTTAATTAATTTTATAGTGCTTGTATTTTAAATAATCAGATTTTAATTAGTTTTTATTCGCTGTCGAATTTAAATTGCTGATTAAATTATTTTAGCTTGTTTTTGGATTTAAAATTTAATAGTTGGTTTTCACTAGTTATTTTTATAAATATTTTAGCTTTGCGACGTGTTTAAAATGTTTTCTTGGTTTTTATTGTTTTTAAAGTTCTTTTTCGTTGATCAATCGTTGGACTTCCGAAGTGAGGACTGGACTTCATTTATTTTCCTTCATCTTTTTCTCTTCCTTTTCTTTTTTCTTCTTTTTCCCTTTTCTTTCCTTTTTTCTTTCTTTCTTTTTCTTTTTTTTCTTCTTCCCGTTCGGTCTCTCCCGCGTTTCTCTCTTTCTCTCTCTCTCTCTCCTCACCCACGGCTTTACCGTCCAACCTCCCAGCCCCCTGCCGTCCGGCCACCATGGTCGTCACTGCCCCTACCGGTCGACTCCCCTCCGGCCGGTGACCACCCCCACCGATTTCCAGCCCCAACCGGCCGGCCGTTTAGCCGGAAAACCACCCTCAAGCTGCACGGTTTTAGCCCCGATTCACCGCCGTCGCTCCACCTCCGGCCACCACCTCTTCACCACTTCATCACCGGCTCCTTGCCGTCCTAATCCACCCATCCCCGGCCTCAAATGGTAACCGGAATAGCTCCCACGAGCTCAACTCTGATTTGCACGTTTTTTACTTCAACCGGCGTTTTCGCCGCCACCCACGGCCAAAACTCATTTCCACTAGCTTCATAAACCTCCCTAGACCATTCCCTATCAATTTGGGGTCTTGGTTCGTCCCCGTTCAAAAGTGGGTATTTTGCGACCCACGGCTACAGTGCATTTGCACTATTACGTTGCTTTCCGCTTGCCGTTTGCTTCGCGCCGAACCTTCTAAAAATCCTATTTAGCGTTGTAAGTATTTTCCCAAGCTTCGTTTTAGATTTAATATATTATTGCCTTTACAATAATTTATTTTGTTATCTGGTTGGTTTGTTGATTCCGGACTGAGTCCGAGGAGAGCGGGGGTCGGTTGGATTTGAGGACGGAGCTATTTGTTGGTTGTTTGTGATGTTCGGGTTGTGTGGTTATTTTATGTGATTTTATTGGCATGGTATTGAGCATACATGATCATGCGCATTTTATTGAAAAATGGTGTTATATGTGTAAACGGATTTTTGGGTGCGTATGTCTCACGAGCCCAAGCCGGGATGGGTTATTATCTCGGTGGAGCTCCTCTGGTCACTCGGGAGCGTAAAATACTGAGTGACGTCCCCTGAGTTGTCGTTGGACGACGGGAGCGGGACTAGGGGGTGTTTGGCTACGTACGCGATGATCTTTAAGTATTTTATGTTTGGCGATGTTTTTATTAATATGTATTTGGTTTGAAATGATGTTGGACTTGTAATATTTTAGTATGTATGTTTGAATCTGGTTTGTATTAACTAAGAAAAAAATTCTGGTACTTAAATATATGACTTATCTAACCGCTGCGTGTTTTTATTTGTACACATTTTGCTTGTGCACACACTTCTGGCACTTGGCGATGGGATGTGTGACCCGGGTTGTCATCATCCCGACGTCTCGACTTCCGCGTGGCTGTATGTGGGAGTTGGGGGCGTCACAGGTGGTATCAGAGCGGTTTGGCTCTGGGTAAAACCACATGTCCCATAGGAACGGTACCAGAATGTTTTTAAAGTTGTGTTTTAAGGAGTTTGTTTTATTTGAAGCTTGGTTTTCTGTTTTTAATTGAGTTAACTTGTTTTAATTATCTTATATATATATTGCTTGTTTTATCGTTGGTTGGTTTTGCTTTTATGTTTGTTTTATCCGATGTTTAAACGGGGTCGAAGGTTGTGTTTTGGCAGGAAAATGGTGAGACCACGGAGGCCTTCTGGGGAACCTCAGGATGAGTTGCCGAGAGGCGATGGGAATTTCGCCATGGCTCGAGCGCTAAACCGTTTGACGGAATATTTACAACGAGGCGAGCAAAGTAGAGAGGCTCAAACCAGTGAATTGAACAGATTGACTGAATATCTGCAGCGAGGGGAACAGAGTAGAGCGGTGCAGGCTGGGTGCACCTATGAGCGCTTCTTAGCGCACCGTACCCCTGCTTTTACAGGAGAAGAAGATCCACTTAGAGCTGGGAAGTGGATCAGAGATATAGAGAAAACATTTGAAGTCTGTGGCTGCACGGAGGCACAACAAGTGCTCTATGCAAGTTATTTGTTGCAAGGTACTGCTTCCGAATGGTGGGAGACGAAAAGAGAAATGCTGATGTTAGAATTGGGATCCTTCGCCGCAGTGACTTGGGAGCGGTTTAAAAAGGAATTTAATGATCGGTTCTTTCCTGCACATGTGAGGCGGCAAAAAGCTAGAGAATTTTCTAGCCTGGTTCAAGGAAATATGACAGTAGAGCAATATGCCCGAAAATTTGTGGAGCTTGGGCGATTTGCTCCTCATCTGATAGCCTCGGAGGAGATGCAAGCTGAGCGCTTCCAAGAGGGTCTGCGACCCGAGATACGTCGGATGGTGGTTTGCCTCCGGATTACTGTTTTCCAAGAATTGGTTGATTTGGCTATTATCGCAGAACGAGAAATTAATTTGAGCATGGGCTCCCCTACCAGTCAGAAAAGGCGGAGTTTTACTGGAGAAGGAAGTAGCTCTGGCTCACCTCAGAAATTCATACAGCGGACCGGGGCTCGACCACAAGCAGCCTCAGGAGTCCGTATAGGAGGTCGGATGCCCGTTTGCGGAAGGTGCAATAGAGCCCATGAAGGGGAGTGTTGGCAAAGTGGTAGGATCCAGTGTTATCGCTGTGGCCAAGAGGGACATTTAGCTCGCGTGTGTCCTAGTAGAGTTCAAGAGAGCCGTGGAGGACGACGTGGTGGAAGGACTAATCAGAGGCAAGTAGCGCAGGCTCGGGTATATGCTGTTACCCCAGGGGAGGTGGATGATGAGGCACCAGCGACCCACGATGCTGGAGTGATTACAGGTATGGTTCTAAACTAATTTCTGGATTTGATGTTTGGTTTGGTTTGGTTTTTCTTTATTTTGGATTTCATGGGTATGTGTGGTTGGTTCAGGAAGGGTGCGGTTGTATGATTTTTATGCTTGCACATTATTTGATTCGGGTGCATCTCAGTCATTTGTGTCTTCTACGTTCGCACGGATATGTAATTTGGTTACGGGACCCCTACCAAAATCATTAGTGGTGAGTCTTCCAAATGGTGAAATGATTTGTTGTTCTAAAGTTGCGTTGGGTTGTCCCTTGGATTTTGGTGGAAGGACACTTGATGCCGATTTAGTTGTATTCAAGTTGTTGGGATTTGATATTATTCTCGGCATGGATTGGTTGTATCGGTATTGTGCAAGTATTAATTGTAGAAGCCGTGTAATCAGCTTTCAACTCCCAGATGGTGATTATCTAGAGTTTATGGGGAGTAAATTAAAAGAAAAGCCGATGGTTATATCGGCAATTCAAGCGAAGAGAGATATTGCTTGTGGAGCGGACGCCTTTTTGGTTCAAGTGGTGTCTACGCCAATTGGGAAAAAGTCTTTAGCAGATATTCCAGTTGTAGAAGAATTTTCCGATGTGTTTGTAGATGATTTGCCGGGGTTACCTCCAGTCCGTGAGTTGGAGTTCGTAATTGATTTGGAACCTGGAGCGGCTCCTGTCCATAAAGCCCCTTACCGTATGGCACCAGCTGAGCTGAAGGAGTTGAAAGTCCAGTTGCAAGAGTTGGTAGACAAGGGATTTATCCAGCCAAGCACGTCGCCTTGGGGTGCACCAGTTTTATTTGTTAAAAAGAAAGATGGCACTCTTAGAATGTGTATTGATTATCGGGAACTTAATAAAGTGACCATCAAGAATAAATATCCTCTCCCAAGAATTGACGATTTATTTGATCAGCTTCAAGGAGCAGCTATCTTTTCGAAGATTGACTTGAGATCAGGATATTATCAGCTGCGAATAAGAGATAGAGATATACCCAAGACTGCTTTTCGATCAAGATACGGGCATTATGAATTTAAAGTGATGCCTTTTGGGTTGGCTAATGCCCCCGCAGCTTTCATGGATCTGATGAATCGGGTTTTTCGGCCTTACTTGGATTCTTTTGTGGTGGTCTTCATTGATGATATTTTAATTTATTCTCAGGATATTGAAGAGCATGCTTATCATCTTCGCTTAGTGCTTGGGAAGTTACAAGAGCACCAACTGTATGCGAAGCTTAGCAAATGTGAGTTTTGGCTGGAAGAAGTTAAATTTCTCGGGCATGTAATTTCCCGAGACGGTGTAGCAGTTGATCCCAGTAAGGTGGAAGCTATTTTATCATGGCAGCGTCCTTCGACTGTGCGCGAGATTCGAAGTTTCTTGGGACTTGCTGGATACTATAGAAGATTTGTGGAGGGATTTTCCCGTTTATCCGGACCTCTCACCGCTTTGACGAGAAAGAATGCAGAGTTTGTTTGGTCAGACAAGTGCGAGAGGAGTTTCCAGGAATTGAAGAACAGATTGACAACTGCGCCAGTATTAGCACTTCCAGAACCACATAAGCCGTTTGTAGTTTTTAGTGATGCATCTAAATTTGGTTTGGGATGTGTTCTCATGCAAGAAGGACGGGTTGTGGCTTATGCGTCTCGTCAACTGAAAGACCACGAGAAGAATTACCCGACACATGATTTAGAATTGGCTGCAATAGTATTTGCTCTTAAGATTTGGCGACACTATTTATATGGGGCTGTTTGCGAAGTCTACACCGATCACAAGAGTCTAAAGCATTTATTTTCTCAGAAGAATCTCAACATGAGACAAAGGCGATGGTTAGAGCTAATAAGTGATTATCAGTGTGAGATTAAATACCATCCAGGAAAAGCAAATGTAGTTGCTGATGCCTTGAGCCGGAAGTCACACTTAGAGGATGAAGCTGAATCTTCTGGAATGGATTCGATACTTTGCGGGATGAGAAGGCTCCTCATTGGAAGTTCGCAACAGGAGGAAGTGATATCTTCAATTCTTGACATTCAAGTAGTTGATTTTGAAGAATTGAAGACTCTTCAGAGAAAAGACCCGAAGCTGTTGGACATTAGAAAGAGGGTCCGAAAATCTAGAGGGCCATTGCACTACAGTTTGGATAAAGATGGGATTCTTCGATTCCGAGATCGTAGAGTAATTCCTAAGGACTCAGAATTTAAGGAGCGAATTATGGCAGAGGCCCACGCGGCTCCCTATTCCGTTCATCCTGGTAGCACAAAAATGTATCGGGACTTAAAGAAAAATTATTGGTGGGAAGGAATGAAGAGGGATATTGCCTTGTATATTGAGAGATGTGACACTTGTCGTCAAGTCAAGGCCGAACACCAAAGACCAGCAGGTTTGCTTCAGCCTCTTCCTATTCCTGAATGGAAATGGGATGACATCACCATGGATTTTGTAGTGGGCTTGCCGAGGACTCCCAGTGGAAAGAACTCAATTTGGGTGATTGTTGATCGACTGACTAAGTGTGCTCATTTCTTACCGGTCAATAATACGGATTCTCTGGGAAAATTGACTCGCATGTATGTAAAAGAAATAGTGAGATTACACGGGATACCAAAGAGCATAGTGTCGGATCGGGATCCAAGGTTCACCTCCCATTTCTGGAAGAGTTTGCAGGCGGCTCTAGGTACTAAATTAAAGTTTAGTACTGCTTATCACCCCCAGACGGATGGCCAATCAGAGCGCACCATTCAAACTCTTGAAGATATGTTGCGAGCGTGTGCTATGGAATTTCAGGGGAGTTGGGAAAATCACGTGCCACTCATAGAATTCGCTTATAATAACAGCTTCCATGCATCCATCCAAATGGCTCCTTATGAAGCTCTATATGGTAGAAAATGTAGATCACCCTTATGTTGGGATGAAGTCGGGGAGAAGAAAATAATTGGACCCGAGATAATTCAGGAAATGCAAGGTCAGATTCAGATTATAAGAGATAAAATGGCTGCAGCGCAAAGTCGTCAGAAGAGTTACGCGGATACCAGGAGGAGAGAATTGTCTTTCGAAGAAGGCGATTGGGTTTATCTCAGGGTCTCTCCCATGAAAGGAGTTAAGCGTTTTGGGAAGAAGAAGAAGCTGGATCCGAGATATGTTGGACCTTTTCAAATTTTGGAGAAAGTTGGGTCCGTCGCTTACAGAGTTGCATTGCCAGAATATTTTGGGGATATTCACGATGTATTTCATGTATTGTCTTTGAAGAAGAGTTTTGGACAACAAGAGCCCTGCTTTGTCGACCCAGAGTGTATGCAACTGCAACCTGATCTTACTTATGAAGTTGTACCGACACAGATCATGGATTGGAAAGAGCAGCAGTTAAGGTCCAAGACGATACCTCTGGTGAAGGTGGCATGGGGAGATCCGTTGGCTCAAGATTTCTCCTGGGAGAGAGAAGCGGATATGAGGGACCAGTATCCGTATTTGTTCGAGTAATCAGCGGTATGTTCCTTAAACTTGGTCTAAGTGGAACTTTATGGATTGCTTTAGTTTTGGTGGTTGAGCTTGCAAATTTCGTGGATGAAATTTATTTTAAGGGGGGGAGGATGTGATACCCCGTTTTTACGTGTATTTTCACTGAAGAAATATTTTAATTTAATTAATTTTATAGTGCTTGTATTTTAAATAATCGGATTTTAATTAGTTTTTATTCGCTGTCGAATTTAAATTGCTGATTAAATTATTTTAGCTTGTTTTTGGATTTAAAATTTAATAGTCAGTTTTCACTAGTTATTTTTATAAATATTTTAACTTTGCGACGTGTTTAAAATGTTTTCTTGGTTTTTATTGTTTTTAAAGTTCTTTTTCGTTGATCAATCGTTGGACTTCCGAAGTGAGGACTGGACCTCATTTATTTCCCTTCATCTTTTTCTCTTCCTTTTCTTTTTTCTTCTTTTTCCCTTTTCTTTCCTTTTTTTCTTTCTTTCTTTTTCTTTTTTTTCTTCTTCCCGTTCGGTCTCTCCCGCGTTTCTCTCTTTCTCTCTCTCTCTCCTCACCCACGACGTTACCGTCCAACCTCCCAGCCCCCTGCTGTCCGGCCATCGTGGTCGTCACTGCCCCTACCGGTCGACTCCCCTCCTGCCGGTGACCACCCCCACTGATTTCCAGCCCCAACCGGCCGGCCGTTTAGCTGGAAAACCACCCTCAAGCCGCACGGTTTTAGCCCCGATTCACCGCCGTCGCTCCACCTCCGGCCACCACCTCTTCACCACTTCATCACCGGCCTCAAACGGTCACCGGAGTAGCTCCCACGAGCTCAACTCCGATTTGCACGATTTTGACTTCAACCGGCGTTTTCGCCGCCACCCACGGCCAAAACTCATTTCCACTAGCTTCATAAACCTCCATAGACCATTCCCTATCAATTTGGGGTCTTGGTTCGTCCCCGTTCAAAAGTGGGTATTTTGCGACCCACGGCTACAGTGCATTTGCACTGTTACGTTGCTTTCCGCTTGCCGTTTGCTTCGCGCTGAACCTTCTAAAAATCCTATTTAGCGCTGTAAGTATTTTCCCAAGCTTCGTTTTTGATTTAATATATTATTACCTTTACAATAATTTATTTTGTCATCTGGTTGGTTTGTTGATTTCGGACTGAGTCCGAGGAGTTCGGGGGTCGGTTGGATTTGAGGACGGAGCTGTTTGTTGGTTGTTTGTGATGTTCGGGTTGTGTGGTTATTTTATGTGATTTTATTGGCATGGTATTGAGCATACATGATCATGTGCATTTTATTGAAAAATGGTGTTATATGTGTAAACAGATTTTTGGGTGCGTGTGTCTCACGAGCCCAAGCCGGGATGGGTTATTATCTCGGTGGAGCTCCTCTGGTCACTCGGGAGCGTAAAATACTGAGTGACGTCCCCTGAGTTGTCGTTGGACGACGGGAGCGGGACTAGGGGGTGCTTGGCTACGTACGCGCGTGAGGCGCGGAACCAAACATCGCCCTACTCACTGACTCCGTGGCCCCTCTGCTGGCGGGGGCTAGAGGATGCTTGGCTATGTACGCACGAGAGGCGTGGAACCGGGTATCGCTTGATATGAAGCCAGGGCTTGCGGATGACCCATAGGGGAGGTCATGGTAAATTCGATTAAGGAAAAATATGGAAAGGATGGTTTGAGATTGGTTTTAGGCCATTATGTGAGATAATGGCGAGATATGATTTTAAAGGAAAGGTTTTGGGCCAAATGGGACTTTTGGCGTGTGTAGGAAAAATATGGTTTTGGGGACATGTGCATAGGGTATAATTCATGCATATTGTTTGGGTTTTAATATGTTTATATCTTGCCTTATTTGGGTTTTACTTACCTGCGGTATCATTTTTGGTATCGTAGATTTTGATGCAGATCTTGATGATGAGGAGACTGAGCCTGAGGAGGCGGCTCCGCCGGAGGAGTAGCTGGATGATCTTTAAGTATTTTATGTTTGGCGATGTTTTTATTAATATGTATTTGGTTTGAAATGATATTGGACTTGTAATATGTTAGTATGTATGTTTGAATCTGGTTTGTATTAACTAAGAAAAAAATTCTGGTACTTAAATATATGACTTATCTAACTGCTGCGTGTTTTTATTTGTACACATTTTGCTGGTGCACACACTTCTGGCACTTGGCGATGGGATGTGTGACCCGCGTTGTCATCATCCCGACGTCTCGACTTCCGCGTGGCTGTATGTGGGAGTTGGGGGCGTCACAACGTCCCATGTGTCAGGTGTGCAACAAACCTGGGCACCTAGCGATTGACTGTTATCATCACTTTGACCACTCTTACCAGTCCTCTGCTCCCTCCTCCTTGGCAGCCAATCTCACTATGTTACCATCTTCCGCATCTCCAAATTCATGGTTCCCTGATACAACTGCCACACACCATTTTACTCCTAAGTTCTCTAATCTAAACCTTGGGTCGTCGTCTTACAGGGCTCCGACCAGATCAACATCGGCGATGGCTCTACCGTACCCATACAAAATGTTGGCTCTGCCCAACTCACCTCTCCAACTGGCAACTATCTCTTAACTCAACTTCTCCATGTTCCTTTGTTATGTAAAAATTTACTTTCAGTCCGACAGTTTTGTCAAGACAATCATACTTACTTTGAATTTCACTCTGATTTTTTTGTTGTGAAGGATTTACGTACCCAGGCAGTGCTACTTCGGGGTCCCGTTGAGAACAATTTATATGTCCTACCCTTCTCGGCTGCGTCCATATCTCCTGCGTCCTCAAGTCCTCCTCAAGTCTCCTTCACCTCTCGAAATACAGCACATCTGTGGCATCTCCGTCTTGGCCATCCCTCCCCGAGAATCACTGCCTTGACCATCTCCAAGTTTCACTTACCAACCAGCAATAATGGGCTTCCCAACTGCTCTGCATGTGTCCAAGCCAAGGCCCACGCTCTCCCTCATCCATCATCCCCTTCACAGTCTCTAAAGCCCTTTAATTTTCATGGCATGTGATTTTCAGATTTCTCAAGTTGGTAATTTCACCTTTGCATGAATTCATTCGCTTCATTTGCTAGAGTCTAGCAAAAAGCTAGTTGGGGGTGTGTTTAAGTTGAAAAATTGCATATTTTAGCTGTTTAAAACCAATTTATTTCAACTGGTTCGTGATATTATTATTGGTTTTAGATGGAAAAATAGTTAATAAGCATAAATTCGAGTTGTGCTTTTTGTTTGATTAATATCATGTTTATGCTTAATTTTATAACTATGATTTAATTAGAAAATATTTCATCACATATTTAATAATCTATTTTCTTTTTAATTTATTTCAAGTGTTATTTTTTTTTCTTTATTTCAGCTTAAATAAAATTCACATCGGATCTGACCAAAAGCGCATACTAATTGAGAGGAATGAAGAGAAGGAAGGATAGCTTTCGGTGGACAAACACATGCGACACAAAGTAAACGAAAGGAGGCTTCTTTCGCGGCAAACCAAAATGGAAATTGCATGCAAACGGAACCACGTTTCAACAAAAAGATAAAAAGAGCCGAAAAATAAGAAAAGAGAGAAAAGAGACGTGGGAGAGTTGGATTTTTCAGCTTGAGAGTTTGGACGTAGAGAGCCATGCATGTTTCGGTGCTTGATTGATTTGAAAGGAAAAGCAGCAGGAAAATAAGATGAAAGCAGCTAGCACATGCAATGCAACTCACGGCACATGAAGGAAATGGACAGCAAACTTGCAA